>CM060394.1:24758673-24921173 GCA_030545235.1 Helianthus tuberosus | reverse complement strand
AGTTTGGAGATTCGGGGGGTGTGGGGTGTAGAAAAAAAATAGGAAGTTGTTGGGTTTTGAGAAAGTGAAGAGGGGAAGAAGAGAGATGTAGATGATGATGATGTTTTTGTTCAAGAAAAATCTGGGTTTTCTTTATAAAATGAATAAAATGGGAGGAAAATTACCATTATACCCTTTCATGTGCATTTGCTGTGTATAATAATTAACCTGAGTTAGGGGTTGGTTAGATTTAGGGGCCAAAACAGTTAGTTATAAGGACCATGGGGGCAAAACTGTTAAAAAATCTTATTTGGGGCCAATATAGTAAAACTGATATAACCACAGGGGCCAAAAACGTAATTTACTCTTTTTGAAATTTACATTCAAAACTAAATATATGTTTTTGACTCTTTGTAATAAGGAAAGAATGAGTTGGGGTTGTCACAAAATCATACAAATTATTAATTGTCGCATTAATTTGTTGATTGTCGTATTTAATTTTTTTGTTGTTAATTTGATAACAAACTATTATGTTGTCTCTATAAAATGGAGCTTCATGTACTGCTTTATGCATTCAATGTTCAATTTTATATCAATTTCTTTGAGAATTATTCTCTTTCTTCTGCTCTACGTCAAAACCTTTCATACGATAATTTTGTTTCATTTTTAGCATAACCGTGTGGCGCTATTCACACACGATAATTTTGTTAAGAAAAAACGTCGTTTGTACGTTTTCAAGTTTAACAACTTATGTACTCATATAGATTTTCTAATGTATAATTTCACGTTAAGCATTCAAGTGTGTTAAAAGAAAGTTGAGCTTTCAAAAGGATCGAATGGGACTTGTATAAATGGTGCAATAGCTATGATGTTTTAGATCATGTTTTGGTCACAACTTATACCCCAACGTTTAGTGTAAGTTTATGTCGTGAACCTATTTGAAAACTCTTATGTTACGTTCACTAGCGGATCTTGAACTTTCAAATAGGGCCGGAGGCAGAGGTTTTACAGAAAAAAATAGGAGGTCTGAGGTCAGGTTCAATACACATAAAATTTTTGAAAAATCTCAGTAAAATTTACATTACGAAACGAAAAAAACAAGAGAGGCGGGGCTCTCCCTGACCCTAGCTAAGATCCTCCCTGGCTATGTAACAAAAACTTTGGGATGGTTCTAATATAAATTAGTATTTAGCTTTGTAGAAAAGGTTAAAAATGTGGGTGTCATCGATATATCCAACCAAGTCACTAATCTTTATTAGTTATGTATTTTTTATTTCTTTTTCTTTATAAAGAAGTATCACACAAAACGCTAACAATAAATTATAAAAGTTTAAAACCACCACCAAATTACAAGGATACAAGAAATGAGCCGATATGCGTGAGCGAACGAGTAACTTAATCAAGCCAAATCATCTCAAATTACTATCTAAACGAGCTACCTTCGACTCGGATATATATAAAATAACTCACGAAATCCCATAGCATTATAGTCTAGTTGCATTTTGTGGGTGAGATAAGGCTTAGGGACCATTAGGTCTTGAGTTCGATTTCCACAAGAGGGTTTTTCTTAGATTTGTTGGGTTTCCTTCTGAATTGGTGTATAAGCATTATTGCCTAGTGGAGATGGATATGATCGGGTGATTTCGTTGGTAGCACGATGATACTCTAATAGTCCGTCAATGATCCAAATTTGTCATTAAAAAAGTTTTTATTTATGCGAGATGACGAACTATTTATGAGCTATTTGAAAACCCATGTATACACCTTGATTTAGGATATGGGAAGGAAAGATCTAGCGAAGCAAGTTTGTTAATGGTTAAATAAAATTTCTTCTAAGCATGCTAAGATCATGCGCAGTTGTCCAATTTTCGGGCGTTTTTTTGCAAATGCACGCCCCAACCACGCCCATATATGGTTTTGCCTTTTTTATTTTCAAAAAAAATTGGTTTTACCGTTTTATTTTCAACGCCTTGCTTCACTTCTTTTGGCCAATCACCTGTTTCCCTCCTCCATTTGTCCAATAACATTTTTTATGGTTTTTTTATTTAATTCTATTACACCACAATGCCCACATCCCCACTACACCTATTTTAGAAAACGTCACATAATGCCCATTGCTGATTGGGCTGCCACATGACGTAAAACACCTAAGAGTAGGGGGCAGTACCACTACACATGGACTAAATTTCATTGGTGAAGTATGAAGAGCAAAAGTTGGAGGGGAGAAAATGTAAATAGTAGTATGAAAGGGGTGTTATCAGAGAGAAGATAGAATGCAACGCGCCGCCTACGTGTCTACAAAAATGAAGACAAGGAGTAGACAGGAGGTTGCTATCTTCAACCGATCGGTGTAGGCTAGGCTTCTCGAGTGTCAAATGATTGAATATTTTAAGAGATCATGTTTTTTTAATAAAAATTGTTTTTTCTTCATAATGACCGATAAAAGCCGGATTATCCGGATAAATCTAATGACAAAAGGTCACCCATGTTTGAGAATGCATGCAGCGCTAGTGACCCGTCCGTCACCATACCAAAGGAAACTTATCTTTCGAACGCCCATTGAGATAAACCCCGGGCTCAACCAAGAGTTTTTTGCTCTAGGCGAGACTTGAACCCGTAACCACCATTTTGAAAGGTCATGAGGCAGCCAATGCACTAAAAGGTTATCGACAAACGTTGAGTATTACTTTACTATGCTCTCAACGTCTAAATTGCACCAAATTAAACATAATCTACCTAATGACAGGAATTGAATCATGTCTTTCTCTTCATGTGGCAAAAGCCTCTGTCATTATGGGTGTGAAATTCTGATACGGTTCGAAAATACGACATAAACCTAACACGAAATTCGAGAGTTTGAGCTTAGCCTAAACGGGTTCGGGTCATTTACAGGTTGAACCCACGAACTTGTTTAGCTAAACGGGAAGGGTTCTGGTTAAACCCGGTCGAGTTTGCGGGTTGACACGTTTAACTCATTTATGTTGTACTACATTTTTTACAATATATTTTATGTCAAAAAATAAGTTAAGTATGTATTTTATGACATAGTTGTAACTTTAAAAGATATATTTACATAAGATTTTATAATTTTAATATAATCATATTATATACATTTGTGATTTTTTTTGTAGTAAATTATAATTTTAATATATCAATTTACAGACAAAAATTTAAAAACTTAAAAACTCGGGTTGAACGGATCGTGTTCGAGTCGACCCGCGAGTATTCAGGTCGCGTTCGGGATCATATGTATGACACGATTTTCGGGTTCGAGTCGTGTTCGGATTCGTCTAAAATTTTTCGTATTGGGTCAGGTTAAACCTGCCAACCTGCGAACACAACCCGTTTAACACCCCAATTTGTCACCTAGCAAAAACTAGCATGGCTTAAAAGATCATATCTTTAAGAAAACCCATTCTAGCTATCATTTTATTGTTTCTAAGAATCATTGATGTTAGATATTTCAAACGACTATAAACATAACCCATCAACCAACATATTAGATTTACTTCAAACACACACAAACATCTATTTCATCTTCTACATTAAATGCTTTTCCAAGCATCATTTAAAATATAAAATAACATTATAAATTATATATACACACATGTGAGGGAGATATGAGAGCCTTTTTTTCTATTATGCCACCAAATTATTTCTTACAACCTTTTTTCTTCTTTTAAGACTGGAAGGTATGGAGGAGGCAAGTCCTCCAAGGATGGGCCGCCACGTCACCGCCACGTAGGCTATGGGCTGCTGGTGAGGCCGGGACGGAAGGGAGGGGGCGGTGTAGGGGACCGGCGCCGGTCCTAGCCGGGCCTCAGCCGGCCCCCATACCTTCTAGTCTAATACACTCTAAAATAATAAATTAAGAGAGTATAAAAATATAAGAGCTTAATGGATTTGATAATTGATTGGAAAACAGTAAGTTTCGGTCAAGTTAAGAAACTAGTTTGACATGTGAACCTTTATGTACTTTTAATAATTGTGTTGTTGAAGAAATTTTAACATTTTAACCTTTAAGGTTTCTTAACTTAAAAAGCAAAATCATTATAAACTTATCTTCATTTGTTTTAGAGTAAACTGTCATTTTGGTCCCTGAGGTTTTGCCAGTTTTGTCATTTTAGTCAAAATCTCAAACCTTTTGCATCTGGTTCCTGTGTTTATAGTTTTATTATCATTTTGGTTCAAAAGTGAAATCAGATCAGATTTCTAAAAGAAAAACCTTGCTTTTTGTCCTTTTCCTCAGATGGTCCAAAAGTGAAATCAGATCAGATTTCTAAAAGAAAAACCTTGCTTTTTGTCCTTTTCCTCAGAGGCATTTTGGTCATTTGGAATAATTATACAATTATTATAAAACATAAAAGCAGCATCTTCCCCCAACCCAAACCCTAATCCAGCATCTTCTCCAACCCTCTTCAACCAACATCTCCCTGCAACTAATCTACCATCGCAACCACAATCCCTTTTACAGCCACCACCCCCTGCAACCCATCCACCACCGCAACCAACAACCCCCTGCAACCACCGCCCCCTGCAACCACCGCCCCTTTCAACCACCACCCCCTGCAACCCAAAACCCACCAATATTGGTTAATTAATCAGGAGCAAAAAGTTTGAAATTCATGCGGCGAACACGTTGAATCTCTGTCAATGTGTAACACCTCGTAAATTTATGTCCAATAATGTATCAACAAGTGTCATGAGCTTTAAACGTGTAAAAGATTGCGTATGAGGGACTAAAGTTGACAAACAAGAAAAGTATGTGAATAAAAGGGTTCAAAGTGTCAACAATGGATAAATATACTTCACAATAGCCCTACACGATGTTTATACCCTTAAACGAATAAATTATGGATCATACGAAGCTAAATGTGAAAGAAAGTGAGAGATTACAAACTACAGGGGTTAAATGTGTCAACATATTTGAAGTATACCACTGAGTGACCTTTTAGCAAACCTAAAGCCTTGTAATGATAAATTATGCTCACTAGAATGCGTGATAAAAATTTCACAAAGTTTCGTTATCGTATGAGAAAGTTATGGCAATATTCGTATACGAGGGGTTAAAAGCGTCAACGTTGAAATTTATGACTTTTCGGGTGATCACAAAGTTAACCAAGGACTTAACAATGTTTAAATATGTCTTGGAGCCCTTAAAAGTCAAGTTAGAGGGCCAAAAGTGCAAGAAATAAACTCAAAACCACGTTTGGAATGACCAAGGACCTAATATGCAATTAATGAAACTTGTTTGGCCTGTTCTGACCACTCACACGGGCCGCGTAAGGTGTCAGGGGATCCTTACGCGGGCCGCCTCAGCCTGCCAGCGATAGTTTTCAACTGCAGATGCCTGTTAAGGCTGTTAACTCGACTCAAAACCTTGTTTCTACATACCAGGGGCTGCCCCAATGGTTTAACATGCAATAGGGGGACTTGTCTTGATCTGGAAACACCTGTAGACTTCCTTGGCATCATCTTAGGGGATCAAATTCAATATATAAGCAACCTCCTTGTTGCAACACTTCACACATTCACTTGCAAACTTTCACAAGCTTACTTCTGGAGCTCTCTGGTCAGCAACCAAGTTTTCTTAGGCTTCCTAATCGAGCATAGGACCTTTGTAAGTGTCCTTAACATTCCTTAATTCAGATTTGCTTAGTTAATTAGCTTAAAGTCAAACCGTCGTAAATAGAGTTTGACTTCGTAATAAATCATAATTTATCCAGTCAAATTTCAAATTGAAAGTACCTATGAGTTGGTAATTATGTGGGCAATAAACCCTTAAAGGGGCACCCTCTGATTCCCACTCTAACTAGGTCAATTGTCGGGTCAAAGTTAATCTTAAAAAGTCAACAGAAAGCTTATTTTCAAATAAATACATAATTAACAATGTAGAAGCCATGCAACCTGTTTTATCATTAATATAACTTGTTAATTAATGTAAGAACATGTCTAAACATGTTCAACCCGACAATTTCAGTTTAAGCTCGGTTCGGAACCGAAAATCGCAAAAGTAGACTTTTCCTTTGACTTTCAGTTCTGACCCATTTGAGCATAGTTTAGTAATTCCTTAGAGCTTGTTTAGGACCACGTTTCATGTTGGTATAACCCTCTGTGATTATACAACTTGGTTCATTAGTTATCCGATTCACATGCATGTTTCCGTTAAATGCTTATATGTTGACTATTATGCACAACTGACCTTAAAACGTGATTTTTGAAAATGTAAAAGAGTAGAAACCTTAGTTACTGATTTATAAACTTGCACCTAAATTTTGACATCAGTTTGAGGTCTAGATTAAGAGTTATGCTCATTAGCGTAATTAGAAAGCTTGTTAGTAATTAAATGGCGTAATTAGCATATAGCCTATCTAAGCCTAATTTTTGTTACCAAACTCTTTACCTACTGATATAAAATAATATTTTGGGATTTTTGGAGATTTTTATTTATTTTTGGGCTGAGCATAACATAGAGTTCTAAGCTTGATTCGGTTATTGTCGGTTTTGCCCTTTTAGGCTATAAAATGAGTTTTACAAATCCTTTAGATACCAAACCTTTTTCTACTGATCCAACATGATAAATAGAATATTTTTAGCCTTTTGGAATAATAAAAATATCAGCTTTTCTTATAAAACCCGAAAATCGCTTAAAATCGTCTTTTTGCGCATTTTAAGCGCATAGTATGTATTAAAACCATGTTAGATATATAAGACTTGATACCTACTGATGTTTTAAGTAAATTTCTATACTTTAGTAGTAAGCAAAAGTTTTAAACTCAGATTTTCATATTTGACCTATAGGTTATACCCTACTGATATAACTTAGTAAATTAAGTATTTTTACTGATTACATCATACCCGAAACTCAGAATTTTATTTAAACTCTTTTATAACCTTTTTAATGACCAAAATGCCCTTATGGGGCATAATTTGAGTTTAAATTCATTTGGGGCATAATAGAAGATATTTTACTGATGTCACAACATATTTAAAGCATATTAAATTTGAGCAGCTGGCCCACACTAATTACAACTACGCTAATGTTGACGCGTACCAGGCAGCGTGGGATTACAACGCTCTCCATCCAGAGGGGCCCTTTGGAGTCCCGTATCAAGCTGGGTATTCACCCTATAGGTACCCACCATATGGGTATCAGCAACCTCCACCTCCTCAACCTCCGCTGTTTCAGCAGCCCCAGCAGCCACCAGTGATATCGACACCGCAACATCAAGAGATTCTTCAAAGGTTGAATCAGGTGCAGCAGGAGGTTCGGGAAGGACGTAGGCAAAACCGAGGAATTTTCAAGGGTCTGGCAAGCTTAATAAAGGGAAAGAGCAAAAACGATCTTTAAATCCTTTATTTGCTTGTTTATTTTTAGTATTGTAATCAAGTCCCTGCGTGGACATTTGTTTCTGTATTCAGCCCCTGCATGGGCATGTCTTTCTGTATTCCGCCCCTGCGTGGGAATGTTTTTCTGTTAAACTCAGAATTTTATTGATTACATCAGACCCGAATCTCAGAATTTTATTTAAACTCTTTTATAACCTCTTCAATTAACATAATGCCCTTACGGGGCATAATTTGAGTTTAAATTCATTTGGGGCATAATAGAAGATATTTTACTGATGTCACAACATATTTAAAGCATATTAACTTTGAGAAACCTGTATATGACTCATATGGTTACCCGTTACGCATTTTACGTGTTCAGTTCGGCTTATGTAACTAGTTTGCATAAATTGACCGAAACGGGTCAAACCTTATCATTTTTGTCTCAAAGTCCAGAATGTGTTTAGCATACCCATATTATACGAGTCTTCAAACTTGTCGGGTCTAAATCACATTCTATTCCGGTCTTCGCTTAATCGTGCGTTTGAACCGTACATTCCTTTAAAACTAACTGGTCTAAGTTTAGGCTTAATTAAAGACCCGTTAGGAATCTAATATGTTATTAAAAACCTTCATTCCAGATTAGGTGTAACACCTCGAAAATTCACGTCCTATAATGTGTTGACACGTGTCATATGTTTGAACGTGTGAAAGAATGTTATCAAAGGATTAAAGTTGACGATCATGGAAAGTATGTGTAAATGCGAGTTCTAAATGTCAACAGTGAATAAATATATTATATATTAACCCTACATGATGCTCATACCTTCAAACAAATAAATCATGGATCATACGAAGCTAAATATGAAAGAAAGTGAGAGATTACAAACTATAAGGGTTAAATGTGTCAACATGTTTAAGTTAATACCTCTGAGTGACCTTTTGACAAACCCGAAGCTTTGTAACGGTTAATTATGCTCACTAGAATACACGATATGAATTTCATAAAGTTTCGTTATCGTATGAGAAAGTTATGATCAAATTCGCGTGCTAGGGGTACAAAGCGTCAACATTGAAGTTTAGGACTTTTCGGGTGACAATGGCGTTAACCGAGGACTAAACAAAATGGGTATATGTTTTAAGACCCATATAAATCAATTTGGAGGGTTCAAGATGCAAGAAACAAAAGTCTAAACAAAGTTTGAAGAGCCAAGGACCATAACATAAAAATCTAAAATTCTGATTTGCTGCAGGAGGGCCTCGCGCCACGCGAAGGTCCCAGGGGGGGAGGGGCTACGCGTCGCGCTAGGGGTCATCTGATCCGATTTTCTTGGGTTTTTGCCTGCCATAGCCATTGTGATCGACCTTTAACCGATTTTCCACATCTTTCTTGACCCCTAAACATCTAGGGATACTTGTTGATGAGTTATGGTCAGTTGTAGACTTGTGTGTCAACATTCTATGGTGGATTAAACACTATAAAAGGCCATGAAGTTGCAACTCATTCTTCACACCTTTCTCTTGCACTTCTGATCATTCTTGGAGCTCCAAAGCAGACTCAAGTGGTCATAATTCGTGCATAAGACTCTTGTAAGTTTACTTGACCTTTCTTAATTAAGTTTTAGCTTAGTTTTAGCTTAAAAGTCAAACCGTCGTAATTAACGGTTGACTTAACGATTAATCATTGTTAGTCCAGTGATTAGTCGAAGTGAAAGTAGTTATAAGTTGGTAATTATGTGGGTAATAAACCCTCAAAAGGGTCCCCCTGATTCCCACTCTAACTATGTCAAATGTCGGGTCAAACTTGATAATAAAAAGTCAACAGGATACTTAAATTCTAATTTATGCATAATTAGCAATATAGATCACATACAACCTGTTTGATCATTAATATAACTTGGTAATAAGTGTAAGAACATGTCTAAACATGTTCAACCCGACAATTTCCTGTTTAGACCCGGTTCGGAACCGAAAGTCGCATAGTTTGACTTTTGCTTTGACTTTCAGTTCTGACCCGTTTAGGCATGTTTTAGAAATGCCTTAGAGATTTAATTGGACTAGGTTACATGCTAGTATAACCCTCTGTGATTATACACCTTGGTTCATTAGCTATCCAATTAATATGCATGATTCCGTTAATTGCTCATATGTTGACCATTATGCCCTTTTCACCTTAAAACGTGATTTTTGAAAATGTAAAAGTGTAGAAACCTTAGTTACTGATATATAAACTTGTATGCAAAGTTTGACATCAGTTTGAGGTGTAGATTGAGAGTTATGCTCATTAGCGTAATTAAGAAGCTTTATGTTAATTAAACGGTGTAATTAGCGTATAGCCTAGTTAAGCCTACTTTATGATATCAAACTTATTACCCACTGATATAATATGTTATTTTGAGATTTTTAAAGATTTTTAATTAATTTTAGGCTGAGCATAACTAATAGTCATAGGCTTAATCCGGTAATTGTCGGTTTTGCCCTTACGGGCTATAACATGAGTTTTACATATCTAATCAACTCCAAACCTTTTGCTACTGATCTTAAATGATAAATAAATTATTTTAAGCCTTCTGGAATAGTAAAAATATCAGCTTTAGGTATAGAACCCGGAAACAGCTTCTAATCGCCTTATTAAGCGTTTTTAGCGCATAGTTTGTACTAAGACTATTTTTAAACATACAAGGGTGATACCTACTGATATTTTAGGCAAATTATAATATTTTAACAGTAAGAAAAAGTTGTTTAACTCAGACTTCAGTTTTGAGCTTTACGGCTTATGTGAAATTACCAAAATGCCCCTATGGTGCATAGTTTGGTTATAATTGATAAATTTCACATATATACTTTACCCTACTGTTATAACTTAGTAAAATAAGTATTTTTGCTGATTATATCAGACCTGTAACTCAGGTTAATACTTAGACTATTTTATAACCTTTTAAATGACCAAACTACCCCTACGGGGCATAGTTTGTGTCTAAATTCGTTGCAGGCATAATAAAAGACATATTACTGAGGTCACAACATATTTGAAGCATATTAACTTAGGAAACCTGTATATGGCTCTTACGGATACCCGTTACGCTTATTACGCGTTCGGTTCGGTTTATGTAACTAGTTTGCATAAATTAGCCGAAACGGGTCAAACCTTATCGGTTTTATCTCAAAATCCAGAATGTGTATAATATACCCATATTAAACAAGTCTTCAAACTTGTTGGGTCCAAAACACATTCTATCCGGTCCTCGCTTAATCGTGCGTACGAACCGTATCTTTGAAACTAACCGGTCTAAGCTTAAGCTTAATTAAAGACCCGTTAGGATTCTAATAGGTTATTATAAACCTTCGTTCCAGATTAGGAGTACCAGTAAAAGCTACTTGCATTTGCTTATTGTGATTATTACATTGCTCAGGTAAATACTTTTAACTTATTTTCCCTATACGGGCTTGGGTTACGGTATATAGAATACCGCTTGATCGGGCATCAAATCTTCCATCGTTGGGTGGTTAATTGAATAATTTGATCGGCTCGTTTAAACAGTCTTGTTTACTTAAAGCCTTTGGGGGGTTAATGACCATGTCCCGGATATCCTTGGCATCATTTTACGAAATGGCCACGACCTAAGCGCAGAGTGTAGGCGTACACTCGTCAGTGCATAAATAGTTGATGTGGTGTGTCTATTGATCTTTAACCCGGTACGTCCGGGCGACTGAACGCATAAGGAACATGTAATTCGTTCACAAGATTATATATTTAAATAATTCTCCCAAGTTAAATAAAATGTTTATGCCATGTGCATCCAAATAAATTTTCAATCATTTTCCAAAATGAGTCAGTTGATTGTACTTACCAGTGTAAACTGACGTATTTTCCCAAAAAGATTAAATGCAGGTACTAAGCGTAATTGGCTGGGATTTCTCCTTAGCATCAATAGAAGTCTCGCAAGCTTAAGATGCCTATCGACTGTTGAACTACTGTTTCCATTTTTTTTCGATCCGTCTGTGGATAAACAATCGACTATTGTGATACTTGATATTACAACATTATATTCGGTTGAATTATATCTTACAATTTGCTTCCGCTGTGCATATTAAATATTGTGTTGTTTGACTATTATGTTGCCAACCACGTCACGATACTCCCCACTGGGCCCACCGGTGACACGTGGAAATCGGGGTGTGACAGGTTGGTATCAGAGCCAATACTGAGTGAATTAAACACTAGGCTTTTGTGTTTAATCTCAGTTACACAATTTCACATATCTAAAACTTTCGTGTCTAGACAAATAACATAGGACAAGTTCCAACTGGTTTGATTTTGTTGTCCTTTAATTTATTTTATATATGTTTGTTGTTATCTCATGCTATATTAACAAGATTAATATAATGCCGCCAAGATTCTTCCAAAGAAGAGGACGAGGAAAGGGGCCAATCACCGCCCCCAATGACAACGAGGCAGGACCTTCGCATGTGCGAGCTCCTTCCACCACAGAAAGTGACGATCCCCGACAAAACCGGAGGAACCTCTTCGAGCCGGCTAGACGATCGGTTTCGCACAGTTCAACACCTCCTGTTCTTAACTCATTTGGGCCACATTCTGAAAATGAGCCCAACAACCCTCAACCGTCCTACATACCTTTACAGCGATCTTTATCGCACCACTCCTTTGGTGACCCTACACCTGCTTTTAGGGGCCGGTTTAACCCGGCGAATTATATACAAGAACCAGTGGGTTTTAACCCATTGGGATCGGAGGACCCTTTCTCGGGAGACAACGCTATGGATATGGACGAGGACACGGACCCCGTCGAGCCAGCGAGTGGTACGCCGAACAATCCCATCGAGATCTCGGATGGATCTTCTTTCCACGGATCACCCTATGGTGGTCCAGACAGCTTTCAAGCTATGTTTACCAGGCACGAATGGTATTATACACCTCCTCGCCATTCACCGCCTCAGCAGCAGCAGCAGGATCCCTCTGTGGATTCAAGATTTGTGGTAGTCACGCCACCGCCTCCACCGCCACCAGTTCAACCGGCACCTCCACAACCGCCAAGGCGTAGGAGAACCGGAGCGCGTATGTCTGCGCGAGCAGGAGACTTTCATTTTAGTTCTCCTCGTCAGTCAAGTGGCAGCCATTATCCGCCACATCAAGAAGATCCACAAATGGGTGGACCTTCGCACCCAGCTTGTAACAACTCTCATCAAAAGTTATAATTATTAAAATAATTAGTCCAAAAGGAAACCCTAATTGAGACACCCAAGTGATTCTGAACAAACCCTAAAATTTTCATAATTTTCAGAATCAGGATTAGGGCCCCTAAAACTCAAGGGGGGTTAAACCCTATGGACGATTATCCATTTAAAAACGTTGGCAGCAAGTAAAAATTCGAAATTTATGATTCAGCAGACCTAGTCCCATACTCAGCAAACCTATAGTAATTTCGTGTCCCTTTACGGACCGTAAGTTTGAAACTTACGGACCGTAAGCTGGTGCAGTGTCAAGTCATCAGAGCTAGTCCCTGAGGTGTCTGACCTATAAAGATTCCCTGCTATTTACGGACCGTAAAGGTCGGGCTTACGGTCCGTAAGCCAGACCAAAAATTGTGTATAAATAGCAGACATTGGCATTCGTAATCTGAACACTTTATGTCGAAATAATTCTCACTATTACACTGTATTACGAACTGTTATTCCAAAATTCAACCCCCGGGTATCGAAATTCTGCTACAAAACAGGGTATTAGCACAATCGCTGCTACGATTCATTTATCCGACGATCAAGATATCCAATGAATGTTTAAGTGCCGCCCACATTAGGGTTATACTTTATCGTTCGTCATTAATTTGACGGATCATCGTTAATTCGATGGGTAAAGTATTATACTTTGTCGTTCGTTGTTAATTCAACGGATCATCGCTAATTCGATGGATGAAGTATTGCATTTTGTCATTCATTGTAAGAATTTAATCTCGTAAATTATCGTAATTGCTGGATTGATTACTAACCCAGTTTTGTGTGCATTGTTATTTATATTAGGTTAACAAGGCTAAATCATAGATTAGACTCTGACCATATTAAATCAGCAATGTGAGTCATTCTCTCTTTTTATCAAATCTATTTACAAAATCATGTTTATTTTCAAAAGTTATAATTACGGGGATTAAGTCTTTGTAATCACCAAGTTACAGCCGGTATGTGGGGTTTTGTATACATTACTTGATAATCGTCACCATTGGGGCAGCCAATGGGGGATATGACCATAGTCACAGATTCGGTCGAGTGACAAATACCGTGGGTAGTTGGTCTGATAATAGAAACATTGTAATCGCTCTTAATACTGTAAATTATAACAAATGTGTAGTTTTAGTAAATAGAATGATTCACTCAGTATTTCCCGCTGACAAAACCTTTTTCAAACATGTTTCAGGTGATCTGTTGTAATTCAGGAAAAGTGCTGGGGAGCATTTCAAGCTTAAGATAGTGGCTCATTATAAAATAAAGAAATAAGTTTTGTAACATAACGATTTTCTAGAAAAATCATACTATTGTAAATTATCGGGGTTCTATCCCGAATTGTGAAATAAAATAATCGGGAAAAAAAAAATTTAGCTTTAAACGATCCTGTTTCCGCTGTTAAACTCAATTAAAGCAATACCGCAGTATTTCTGTCCCACGGCTCCTGAAACGGGTCAAACCGGATCGGGGGTCGTGACAGAAAAAAGTGGTATCAGAGCCACTGGGTTAAGCTAATTAAGTATTTAGAAATACTTAATTTTTCCTGATTACTATTATGTGATTATTTGTATTATTAACTGATTATTTGATTATTTGTTAGTTACAGTATGGGTAAGAAAAAGTTGTCAAGCATCTATCTTAAATTAGATAGATCATTCCATGAGAAGGGAAGTTCATCCCGAACCAAATCCTCGAATCAGGCTGAAATTCCTGAAGAAGGAATATTCGTGCGAAAGGCACAATACGAGGAATCACTTTCTCCTCAAAGGAGGGAAATGATTATTAAGAAAAGTAAAGAGAAAATCCGAGAAAAGAGGATTAAACGGGAAACTCAGGAATTAATTGATAAATCACCTTGGGAAGATAAACTAGATGAGAAATGGGCAAATTTATATATGCTAGCTACAGTAGCAGAAAATATAAATCTTTAAAGTTTAGCACCCTATCCTCACAAAACTAGAAAACCCTGTGTGATAAATAAAATTTGAAACCCTAAAGTGTGTTTTCAGTTATCTTTGTAAACAACTAGTACACAGTATGTAATAAATTACAAAGTTATTTGTAAATTTTAACTTAGTATTTTATGCATTTTGCATATATGCTACATCAGCATGAGTGGGATATCCGAAGCTTTTCAGAACCTTAATCTTTACCCCGTAACTATCGAAGCTTCCAAAGAATATACTAGCTACTATCCCGATGTTGAACAACCAGTAGAATTCAAGGTTCCACCTTTGAGCAAGCCAAAACAAAAGAAAAGAACTTATGTAGGATGGAGAAAAATACGTAAAAAGAAGCCAGCTAAAAAACTGCCCAAAATAAACAATCCTTTGAAAAAGGGAAAAGAAATTATAACCGGAGAGAGTTCTAAACAACAGGAAATGGAAACTGGAGACAAAGAGGAGGATAAGGAGATAGAAATACAAATGGAGGAAATTACTAAAGAAGTAGTAATGGAAGTTGGGCAAGGGTCTATACCAGCTCAGAGAGAAATCGGAGAGAGCTCCAATACAAACCAGGAAAGGACTTTTCAAGATGAGATAGATTTCCTATTGGCAAGCTGTGAAACCATTCAGCCTGTCAATACTAATAATAATAATAATATTTTTAATTATCCTCTTGGAAACCAACTCCCTATGAATTGGGAACCAGCAATTCCAGATCCAATAGTCCACTCCCAACCCATAGGAATGGACGAATGGTGGACAAACGATTGGCAATTTCAAAATATTATCAACGATCCTTACTCTTTTCTTCCACAATTTGATCCAGAACCCCTACCTAATCCACCCATGAGTAATGAAAATATGGCTGAACTTCGTCATTTTGGTGAAGAGTTGTTTGATGCTGGAACTAGAATCAGGGAAATAGGGGGACAGATTGCTTGGAAGTACGATGATAAAATGGTAGTTGTATAATAGTACTAGTAAGTTAGTCTGTAAATAACCAATAAAACTCTGTATGATATCTGTGAGTAATGATGCATACTATGATAGATATAAAATGAAATCGAGAAATCGATTGTTTTGACCATATCTGTATTATAAAATTTTCTGATTGTTTGTATGTAATTGTTATTTAGCAGATACTAATAAAAGCTATATATATATATATTAATCAGATGGCCAACAATGGTAATGAACCGGTAAATGAAGAGAATCAGTCTGAGCAACATCCAGGAGATCAATATATGACTCGGCAAGATATCGAAAACATTGTTGCTCAAGGGATAGCCAATGCTATTCCAGCATTCGTTGCTGCTATAAAGAATCCGATCAAACCGCAACAAATTGTTCCTAGTAAACAAATTACTGAAGATAACTTCAGTAATAGTGTAAATGGAGGCAATAACCATAATAAGGAACCACATCAAGCTCCATTACCCAAGAAAATGAAAACTGCAATGCCTGGTTGCACTTTCAAAGAATTCCTTGCTTGTAAACCCACTGAATTTGCAGGCAATGAAGGAGCAACTGCATCACTGCGTTGGTTAGAGAAAACCGAAGCAGTCATTGCAATAAGTAAATGTGGTAAAGATGATCAGGTCATGTATTCATCCAATCTGTTCAAAGAAGGAGCACTCGAGTGGTGGAACACTGTGTTACAATCAAAAGGAAGAATAATAGCTTATGCTATGACTTGGGAAGAATTTAAGGGTTTGGTGGAAAGAAAATTCTGTCCCGAATATGAAAAAGAACAGATGGCGAATAAGTTTCTAAATCATCGGATGATGAGTGTGGATTGTCGTGGTTATACCTCAACATTCTTTGAATATGCTAGAGTGGTACCAACACTGGCTTCGCCAGAACCGGTACTTATTTCTCGCTATATTTGGGGGCTAATTAGCGAAATCCGCAATATTGTTAAAGCTGCGAGACCTCGCACTATTGATGATGCGGTAGAATTAGCTAACACTCTAACCGATGAATTGGTACGCACAAGAGATGAAGATAGGAAGAAGGCACTAGCTCAGAAAATTACCCAAGGATTTCGTGTGGGTAATAATAACAGTTTCAAGAGAAAAGGAACAGGGCAATCTCCAGCTCCGTCATTCTGCAGGAAATGCAAAAAGAAGCATTATGGAAGATGCGATATCACTTGCAATTTTTGCAAAACTGTAGGACATCGTGAAGAGAACTGCAAAAAGAAAACAGTAATCTGTTTTAATTGTGGAGAAGTGGGGCATTATAAAACAGAATGTCCTAAATTGGTCAAACCAATAGATAACATACCCAAGACGACCGAAGGAACTACTAAGAAGAATGCCAGGGCATTTCAGCTGACCACTCAAGAAGCAGAACTTATTCCGGATGTGATAGCGGGTACGTTCTTAGTTCACAACGTGTATGCAAAAGTATTATTTGACTCTGGTGCAAACCAAAGTTTTATAAATACTTCATTCTGTCAAGCTCTTAGTTTACCTTTAACCAATATTAGGCAGATTTTTACAGTTGAAACCGCAGACGGAAATTCAGTTAAAATAGATAAAGTGTTGCAAGAAGGAAACATAGAACTTTTAGGACATAAATTCTCTGCAAAACTATTGCCGATGAATTTAGCTGAATTTGATGTTGTATTAGGAATGGATTGGTTAGTAGCCAACCATGCTAGAATCCTTTGTGATCAGAATTCCATAGAAATTCAATCACCTACCGGAGAAATGATTAGGATTACAGGAGATAAACCACGTAAGCCCATGAAGTTCATATCAGTAATGAAAGTTGCTAATTATGAACGAAAACAAGGAATAGTGTATATGATTTCAGTAATCATTAGCACTAAAGGAAAAGATCTTAAGGAAATACCAGTAGTATCAGAATATTCTGATATATTTCCAGAAGATTTACCAGGATTACCTCCAGATAGGGAAGTAGAATTTAGGATTCATTTAATTCCAGGAACTACACCGATAGCCAAGGCACCTTATCGGTTAGCACCCACAGAAATGTTAGAATTGAAAAAGCAATTAGATGAATTACTAAGTAAAGGATTCATACAACCTAGCTCATCCCCTTGGGGAGCGCTGGTGTTGTTTGTAAAGAAAAAGGATGGTTCAATGAGAATGTGTATCGATTATAGGGAATTGAATAAGGTTACAATTAAGAATCGATATCCATTACCTAGGATTGATGATCTTTTTGATCAACTTCAGGGGGCTAGATATTTTTCTAAGATAGATTTACGCTCTGGATATCATCAATTGAAGGTACAAGAAGAAGACATACCTAAGACTGCTTTCAGAACTAGGTATGGTCATTACGAATTTACAGTCATGCCCTTCGGGTTAACGAATGCACCTGCAGCATTCATGGACATGATGAATAGGATCTGTAAACCATATTTGGATAAATTTGTAATTGTTTTCATAGACGATATACTTATTTATTCCAAAAGTCAGACAGAGCATTGTGAACATCTTCATGCACTCTTAACTTTGTTAAGAAAAGAAAAGTTGTACGCCAAATTCTCGAAATGTGAATTTTGGCTAAAGGAAGTGCAATTTTTAGGACACATGGTAAACCATGAAGGTATTCATGTAGATCCTGCTAAGATAGAGGCAATTACCAAGTGGAAGGTTCCACAAACAGCAATGGAAATAAGAAGTTTTATAGGTTTAGCTGGGTATTATAGACGGTTTATTAAGGATTTTTCCAAGATAGCTGTACCATTAACTAAGTTAACCTGTAAAGCCACTAAGTTTGAATGGGGACCTAAACAGGAAGAAGCTTTTAGGATTTTAAAACAGAAATTAACCCATACACCAATCTTAGCTTTACCAGAAGGAACTGAAGATTTTGAAATATATTGTGATGCTTCAAAATTAGGATTTGGATGTGTGCTTATGCAACGCAAGAAGGTAATTGCGTATGCATCAAGGCAGTTGAGAAAGCACGAAGAAAATTATACGACTCATGATTTAGAGTTAGGAGCCGTAATTTTTGCCCTTAAGATTTGGAGACACTATCTTTACGGAAGTAAATTTACTGTCTACACTGACCACAAAAGTTTAAGATATATATTTGGGCAAAAAGAGTTAAACATGAGGCAAAGGAGATGGATGGAAATCTTAAGTGACTACGACTGTGATATTCAGTATCACGAAGGAAAGGCGAATGTAGTTGCAGATGCCTTAAGTCGTAAGTATTATGAGAAACAACGAAGGGTTCGTGCTCTCAGATTAAATCTACAAATAGATTTAATGGAACAATTAAAGAATGTTCAAACTACAGCAATCAAGGATGATGCTGAATGAATGAAAGGACGAATCAAAGAATTAGAACAAGGAGCAGATGGAATTTGGAGATTTCACAAAAGTAGAATCTGGGTACCTAAGCAGGGAGACTTAAGACCTAAGATTTTAGAAGAAGCTCATAAATCTAGATACACTATGCACCCAGGAAACAATAAGATGTACCAAGATCTAAGGAAGAATTTCTGGTGGATAGGAATGAAAAGGGACATAGCCAGCTATGTTTCTAAATGTCTTACTTGTTCACAAGTTAAGGCAGAACATCAGAAACCTTCCGGATTACTACAATAATTAGAGATGCCAGTATGGAAATGGGAACTCATAACAATGGATTTTGTTACTAAGTTACCCAAAACCAGAAAAGGTAATGATGCGATTTGGGTAATTGTGGATCGATTAACCAAATCAGCTCACTTTCTACCTATGAAAGAAACCTTTAGCATGGAAAGACTGGCTAAATTGTATGTAGATGAAGTTGTATCCTTACATGGAGTTCCACTCTCCATTGTTTCGGATAGAGATAGTCGTTTTACTTCCCATTTCTGGAAAAGTTTCCAGCAAGCTATGGGAACTCGACTAAACCTGAGCACTGCATATCATCCCCAAACAGACGGACAAAGTGAAAGGACAATTCAAACTCTAGAAGACATGCTCCGAGCATGTGTAATAGACTTTGGTGGAAGTTGGGATGATCACTTACCATTAATTGAATTCTCCTATAACAATAGTTATCATTCAAGCATTGAAACTGCTCCATTCGAGGCACTGTATGGAAGAAAGTGCAGAACTCCTGTTTGTTGGGCAGAAATAGGAGAAAGTCAATTATCAGGACCTGAAATAGTGCAAGAAACAACTGATAAGATTACTCAAATCAAGGAAAGGCTGAAAACGGCTCGGGATCGTCAGAAGAGTTATGCAGACAATAGAAGCAAGCCTTTAGAATTCCAAGTAGGAGACAAGGTACTATTGAAAGTTTCTCCTTGGAAAGGAGTTGTGAGATTCGGCAAGAAAGGAAAGCTAAGTCCGAGATACGTAGGACCATTTTCAGTGATTCAACGTATAGGACCAGTAGCTTATCGTTTACAGTTACCAGAAGAATTAGCTGGAGTACATGATGTATTTCATGTATCCAATCTCAAGAAATGTTTAACAGATGAATCTCTGGTAGTACCTCTTCGAGATATAGAAGTAAACGAAAAGCTGAAATTTGTTGAGAAACCTCTTCAAATTGAGGATCGAAAGATCAAGTTTCTCAAACACAAACGACTAGTTTTAGTCAAAGTAAAGTGGGATTCAAAAAGAGGAGCTGAATACACTTGGGAGCTGGAATCAGAAATGAAATGAAAATATCCTCATTTATTCCAGTAAATCTCGAGGACGAGATTTTTTCATAAGGTGGGGAGAATGTAACAACTCTCATCAAAAGTTATAATTATTAAAATAATTAGTCCAAAAGGAAACCCTAATTGAGACACCCAAGTGATTCTGAACAAACCCTAAAATTTTCATAATTTTCAGAATCAGGATTAGGGCCCCTAAAACTCAAGGGGGGTTAAACCCTATGGACGATTATCCATTTAAAAACGTTGGCAGCAAGTAAAAATTCGAAATTTATGATTCAGCAGACCTAGTCCCATACTCAGCAAACCTATAGTAATTTCGTGTCCCTTTACGGACCGTAAGTTTGAAACTTACGGACCGTAAGCTGGTGCAGTGTCAAGTCATCAGAGCTAGTCCCTGAGGTGTCTGACCTATAAAGATTCCCTGCTATTTACGGACCGTAAAGGTCGGGCTTACGGTCCGTAAGCCAGACCAAAAATTGTGTATAAATAGCAGACATTGGCATTCGTAATCTGAACACTTTATGTCGAAATAATTCTCACTATTACACTGTATTACGAACTGTTATTCCAAAATTCAACCCCCGGGTATCGAAATTCTGCTACAAAACAGGGTATTAGCACAATCGCTGCTACGATTCATTTATCCGACGATCAAGATATCCAATGAATGTTTAAGTGCCGCCCACATTAGGGTTATACTTTATCGTTCGTCATTAATTTGACGGATCATCGTTAATTCGATGGGTAAAGTATTATACTTTGTCGTTCGTTGTTAATTCAACGGATCATCGTTAATTCGATGGATGAAGTATTGCATTTTGTCATTCATTGTAAGAATTTGATCTCGTAAATTATCGTAATTGCTGGATTGATTACTAACCCAGTTTTGTGTGCATTGTTATTTATATTAGGTTAATAAGGCTAAATCATAGATTAGACTCTGACCATATTAAATCAACAATGTGAGTCATTCTCTCTTTTTATCAAATCTATTTACAAAATCATGTTTATTTTCAAAAGTTATAATTACGGGGATTAAGTCTTTGTAATCACCAAGTTACAGCCGGTATGTGGGGTTTTGTATACATTACTTGATAATCGTCACCATTGGGGCAGCCAATGGGGGATATGACCATAGTCACAGATTCGGTCGAGTGACAAATACCGTGGGTAGTTGGTCTGATAATAGAAACATTGTAATCGCTCTTAATACTGTAAATTATAACAAATGTGTAGTTTTAGTAAATAGAATGATTCACTCAGTATTTCCCGCTGACAAAACATTTTTCAAACATGTTTCAGGTGATCTGTTGTAATTCAGGAAAAGTGCTGGGGAGCATTTCAAGCTTAAGATAGTGGCTCATTATAAAATAAAGAAATAAGTTTTGTAACATAACGATTTTCTAGAAAAATCATACTATTGTAAATTATCGGGGTTCTATCCCGAATTGTGAAATAAAATAATCGGGAAAAATTTTTTTTAGCTTTAAACGATCCTGTTTCCGCTGTTAAACACAATTAAATCAATACCGCAGTATTTCTGTCGGACGCAATCGCAGCCGCCACGGTTTTCTCCCCCAGAACGGGAGGAAATTCTTCAGAGACTGGATCAGGTTGAGCGAGACTTCCACCGCGACCGCAGGGAGAGACAGAGCTTCTTCCATGGATTGACAAGCTTGATCAAAGGGAAGAGCAAAAAGGACCACTGAATCCTTCCAAATTGTTGTTGAGCCCCTGCGTGGGCCAGTCTTGCTGTATAAACCCCTGCGTGGGTATGCTTGTTTGTTTTGACCCCTGCGTGGGTCTATCTTTCTGTTAACCCCTACGAGGGTATGTTATTGATTAAGTCCCTGCGTGGACTATTATGTTATTTGTGTAAGTCCCTGCGTGGACTATTATGATGTTTGTTGTTAAGCCCCTGCATGGGTAAGTCCTTGTTTAAACCCCTGCGTGGGTAAGTTTGTTAAAAAGTCCCGTTTAGGGCGACGTGTAACCTTTTCATAAATTAATGGAATGTTATGTTTATAAATTTCATTTTTGCTATTATCTGCATAAATATATTTTATGAAATAAATAAATCAAAATCATTCCTTTTTGATAATAATCTGCCTATTTAAATATTGAATTAGAATCTTAAGTGTGAAACCTAGCCTGAGTGTCACTATGGAGACCTGGCCATGATGGTAAGACCTGTTTAAAATATTCAAATCCCTATTAACATCTGTAAACATGTTAACACTCCTGGCAGATGTGATTCATTAAAATCACACGCGTCACTTTATATAAGGATTCTAAAAAGGATTCCTAACCCAAATTAATGATCTCTGAATCATGGGTTTAGATCATCAATTAAGATGATCATATTTTGACCATACGTGGTAATATAGTGCCTACGGGCCCTGCTCATTTCCATATGAGCCAAAAGACAGTGGTAGCAATGACTCCCTGTCAGATAAAGGTAATGAACTAGGTTCAAACCTTCATGCTTTGATTCTCTGAAATCATAGCTTATAATTTATACATGTTCTAGTGACTAGGCCTTTTGTGCCACAAATAAAACTATTATTGTTTTACAATTAGGATAAATTATAATAGAAATCATAAATAAATATGATTAATAAATTAACCAAATATGGTCTCTGTTACCATGGTTAATGAATTACCCTAAGGGGCAATTCCATGATAAACTCCCAAATAAACTACTGTCCTTGTTTTCTGTAACAGTTCAATTAAAATGGCTAACTCAGACGAAATTAATAGCCATCCAGTGGAGAATATCGATAACGCCCGAGTTCATTTAACGGGTGCTGAATTGAAAGCGTTGGTAGACGACGCAGTTACAAAGGCATTAGAGCGGCAGTACGAAGAGTATAGTGGGACTCGGAGTAGGACCCTATCTACTCCGCATTCAAAGCCACCTTCCAAGAAGGAAGAACTGAAGAAAGACGATGATCGACTCTCCTCGAACCACCACAGTGCTCCATCTCAGCAGGTTGTACTAAATCAAGGACCCCGTGACAAGGGTTGCTCTTATAAATATTTTGTCTCCTGCAAACCCCGGGATTTCACTGGGGAGAAAGGAGCCATTGACTGTATGACGTGGCTGGATGAGATGGACACAGTTGTGGATATCAGCGGATGCGCTGAGAGGGATGTAGTCAAGTTTGTGTCGCAATCTTTTAAGGGTGAAGCTTTAGCATGGTGGAGATCACTGATTCAAGCCACCGGGAAAATCCCATTATACAACATGTCATGGGATCAATTTGTTGCCCTCATCAGGGAAAATTACTGCCCCCAGCATGAGGTGGAGAAGATAGAGTCTGATTTTCTATCATTGGTTATGACAAACCTTGACTGTCAAGCTTACCTCACGAGCTTCAACATGATGTCCCGGTTGGTTCCGTATCTGGTAACCCCGGAACCAAAAAGAATAGCTCGTTTTATCGGTGGTTTAGCCCCGGAAATCAAGGCAAGCGTGAAGGCTTCTCGGCCAGCTACTTTTAGATCTGTGGCTGACATATCCTTGTCCCTCACTTTGGATGCGGTCAGGCAAAGATCGCTGAGGAATAAAGAGGCTGAGAAGAGAAAACGTGAAGACGATAATTCACGGAGGTCGAACAAGAAGCACCATGGGAACAGTGACAACAAGAAAGGATTTGAGTCAAAGAAAGATGGGCATCATTCTGGTGAGAAGCCCAAGTGCAAGATTTGCAAGAAACAACACTTTGAAAAGTGCAGACTCGAGTCGAACTCACAGACTCAGTCAAAAACCTATGCTTGTGGTATATGCAAGTCCAAGGACCACAAGACCTTGGACTGCAAAAAGCTGAAGGATGCAACTTGCTACAGTTGCAATGAGAAAGGGCGCATTAAAACCAACTGCCCTAAATACGCCAAGAAGCCGAAGAGGCCAAGAAGACCAATGCTAGGGTCTTCAGAATGGACGCAAAGGAAGCAGTACAAGACGACAATGTGATTACAGGTACTTTCCTTGTAAATGATGTCTATGCTAGAGTACTTTTTGATTCAGGCGCTAATAAGTCTTTCGTAGATAATAAGTTTTGTGAATTGCTGAAATTACCTGTCAAAACCTTAAATGTGAATTATGAGGTGGAGTTAGCAGATGGCACCCTAGAAACCGTCTCTACTGTGTTAGATGGATGTGTTATATCCATTAAGAACCACTCTTTTCCTCTGTCCCTACTTCCATTTAAGTTAGCCGGTTTTGACATAGTCTTGGGTATGGACTGGTTATCTCACAACCAGGCCCAAATTGTCTGCAACAGAAAGCAAGTGGTGATTAAGACTCCGTCTGGTGAATCACTTACCATTCGGGGAGATACCCAGCATGGGCTGCCTGAGCAAGTGACTATGCTCAAGGCTTCAAAATGTTTAAAGAAGGGTTGTGTCATCTACATGGCACAAGTGATTATTGATGAGCCAAAACCAAAAATAGAAGACATCCCTGTCATTTCTGAATACCCAGAAGTTTTTCCGGAAGAACTACCTGGTTTGCCACCAGATAGGCAAGTGGAATTCAGGATTGATATAATCCCCGGAGCAGCACCAGTTGCTAGAGCACCCTATAGGTTGGCACCAACGGAGATGAAGGAATTAAGGACGCAATTGGATGAATTGCTAGCTAAGGGTTTCATAAAACCTAGTTCGTCTCCTTGGGGAACACCAGTCTTGTTTGTCAAGAAGAAGGATGGATCGATGCGTCTGTGCATCGATTATCGTGAGCTTAATAAGGTCACGATAAAGAATAGGTATCCTCTACCCAAGATCGACGATTTGTTCGATCAATTGCAAGGGGCAAGTTATTTCTTGAAGATTGACTTGAGGTCAGGCTACCATCAACTGAAGGTTAGAGATGAAGACGTACACAAAACTGCATTTAGGACTCGTTATGGTCATTACGAGTTCCTAGTGATGCCTTTTGGGCTCACTAATGCACCTGCCGCGTTCATGGATCTCATGAATCGTGTATGCAAACCTTACTTAGATAAATTCGTCATCGTTTTCATCGACGACATTCTTATCTACTCGAAGAAGCAAGCTGACCACGAGAAACACCTTCGCTGTATTCTTAAACTCCTACATCAGGAGAAGCTCTATGCCAAATTCTCTAAATGTGAATTTTGGCTTCGAGAAGTCCAATTCCTTGGACATGTAGTGAGTGAGCGTGGTATCCAAGTGGATCCCGCTAAGGTCGAAGCAGTTATGAACTGGCAAGAACCAAAGACACCTACAGAGATTCGTAGCTTCCTGGGATTGGCAGGATATTACAGGCGTTTTATCGAAAATTTTTCAAGGATTGCTGCACCCCTAACGTCCTTGACTAAGAAGAAAGTAAAGTTCGTTTGGGGCCCCAAGCAGCAAGAATCCTTTGATATTCTGAAGCAAAAGTTGAGCAACGCTCCTGTACTAACATTACCTGAAGGCATCGAAGAATTTGTGGTTTACTGCGATGCATCGCACACTGGCATGGGGTGTGTGCTTATGCAGAAAGGCAAAGTTATTGCCTATGCATCACGACAGTTAAAGGTGCATGAAAAGAATTACACCACCCACGACTTAGAGTTGGGTGCCGTTGTATTCGCACTAAAACTGTGGAGGCATTATCTATATGGAATCAAGTGTGTGATATATTCTGATCACAAGAGCCTCCAGCACCTGTTTAATCAGAAGGATTTAAACATGAGGCAACACCGTTGGATGGAGACTTTAAATGATTATGATTGTGAAATCAGATACCATCCCGGCAAGGCGAATGTAGTCGCCAATGCCTTGAGTCGAAAGGAGAGGGTGAAACCCATCCGAATCAATGCCAAGCGCATGGAGATAAAGAACAGTTTGGCTGAAAGGTTGTTAGATGCACAGAAGGAAGTTGTGTTGGATGCTAACTATCCTAACGAAAAACTAGGGGTAACTGAGGAGCAGTTAACTCTTAGCAAGGACGGGATACTAAGACTGAATGGACGAATATGGGTTCCAATTTATGGAGGACTTCGAGATGTTATTCTCCAGGAAGCCCATAGTTCCAAATATTCCGTTCATCCTGGAGCTGATAAGATGTACCAGGATCTAAGGGCAAACTATTGGTGGATAGGCTTGAAAAAGTCTATAGCTGCCTATGTAGCTAAGTGCTTGACTTGTGCGCAAGTCAAAGCAGAACATCAAAAGCCGTCAGGCTTGCTACAACAGCCTGAACTTCCTACGTGGAAGTGGGAAGTGGTAACCATGGATTTTATCACCAAGTTACCCAAGACCAGGAAAGGAAATGATACAATATGGGTTATAGTTGATAGACTGACTAAGTCAGCACATTTCTTACCCATCAAGGAGACTTATAGCTCCGACATGTTAGCCTAGTTATACGTGGATAAGATTGTAGCCTTGCATGGCATACCTGTGTCTATTATCTCCGACAGAGATACTAGATACACGTCACATTTTTGGAAAAGTTTCCAGCAATCTTTGGGCACGCGTTTGAATTTTAGTACGGCTTACCACCCTCAGACAGACGGCCAGAGTGAGCGTATTATTCAAACGTTGGAAGACATTCTTCGTGCATGTGTGATTGACTTGGGTGGTAGTTGGGATAAACACCTACCATTAATCGAATTCTCCTACAACAATAGCTACCATACCAGCATAAAGGCTGCGCCTTTTGAGGCATTATACGGTAGAAAGTGTAGAACGCCAGTTTGTTGGGCGGAAGTTGGAGATGTCTAATTATCAGGACCAGAGATAGTCTTCGAAACGACGGACAAGATTGTCCAGATTCGTGACCGTCTCAAAGCTGCCCGAGATAGGCAGAAGAGTTACGCAGATCAAAAGCGTAAAGCTTTTCACTTCGAAGTAGGTGACAAAGTGTTGCTTAAAGTATCACCCTGGAAAGGGGTGATGCGATTTGGCAAGAAAGGCAAGCTAAGCCCGAGATACATAGGACCTTTTGAGGTTATCGAACGTGTCGGGTCAGTAGCCTATAAATTAAACTTACCTGAAGAACTCAGTGGAATTCACAATGTATTCCACATCTGCAATCTAAAGAAGTGCTTCGCTGATGAATCACTGGTTATACCACATACAGATGTGCATATAGATGAGAGCTTAAAATTTGTGGAAAAACCATTGTCGATTGAAGATCGACAGGTTAAGAAGCTTCGTAGGAAGCATGTGCCTATTCTAAAGGTCAAATGGGATGCCCGTAGAGGACCCGAATTCACGTGGGAGGTTGAATCCACGATGAAAGAAAAATACCGTTATTTATTTCAGTAAATCTCAGGGTCGAGATTTCTTTTAAGGGGGTGAGGATGTAACACCTCGAAAATTCACGTACTATAATGTGTTGACACGTGTCATATGTTTGAACGTGTGAAAGAATGTTATAAAAGGATTAAAGTTGACGATCATGGAAAGTATGTGTAAATACGAGTTCTAAATGTTAACAGTGAATAAATATATTATATATTAACCCTACATGATGCTCATACCTTCAAACGAATAAATCATGGATCATACGAAGCTAAATATGAAAGAAAGTGAGAGATTACAAACTACAGGGGTTAAATGTGTCAACATGTTTAAGTTAATACCTCTGAGTGACCTTTTGACAAACCCGAAGCTTTGTAACGGTTAATTATGCTCACTAGAATACACGATATGAATTTCATAAAGTTTCGTTATCGTATGAGAAAGTTATGATCAAATTCGCGTGCGAGGGGTACAAAGCGTCAACATTGAAGTTTAGGACTTTTCGGGTGACAATGACGTTAACCGAGGACTAAACAAAATGGGTATATGCAAGAAACAAAAGTCTAAACAAAGTTTGAAGAGCCAAGGACCATAACATAAAAATCTAAAATTCTGATTTGCTGCAGGAGGGCCTCGCGCCACGCGAAGGTCCCAGGGGGGCTACGCGTCACGCTAGGGGACATCTGATCCGATTTTCTTGGGTTTTTGCCTGCCATAGCCATTGTGATCGACCTTTAACCGATTTTCCACATCTTTCTTGACCCCTAAACAACCCCTAAACATCTAGGGACACTTGTTGATGAGTTATGGTCAGTTGTAGACTTGTGTGTCAACATTCTATGGTGGATTAAACACTATAAAAGGCCATGAAGTTGCAACTCATTCTTCACACCTTTCTCTTGCACTTCTGATCATTCTTGGAGCTCCAAAGTAGACTCAAGTGGTCATAATTCGTGCATAAGACTCTTGTAAGTTTACTTGACCTTTCTTAATTAAGTTTTAGCTTAGTTTTAGCTTAAAAGTCAAACCGTCGTAATTAACGGTTGACTTAACGATTAATCATAATTAGCTATGTCAAATGTCGGGTCAAACTTGATAATAAAAAGTCAACAGGATACTTAAATTCTAATTTATGCATAATTAGCAATATAGATCACATACAACCTGTTTGATCATTAATATAACTTGGTAATAAGTGTAAGAACATGTCTAAACATGTTCAACCCGACAATTTCCTGTTTAGACCCGGTTCGGAACCGAAAGTCGCATAGTTTGACTTTTGCTTTGACTTTCAGTTCTGACCTGTTTAGGCATGTTTTAGAAATGCATCAGAGCTTTAATTGGACTAGGTTACATGCTAGTATAACCCTCTGTAATTATACACCTTGGTTCATTAGCTATCCAATTAATATGCATGATTCCGTTAATTGCTCATATGTTGACCATTATGCCCTTTTCACCTTAAAACGTGATTTTTGAAAATGTAAAAGTGTAGAAACCTTAGTTACTGATATATAAACTTGTATGCAAAGTTTGACATCAGTTTGAGGTGTAGATTGAGAGTTATGCTCATTAGCGTAATTAAGAAGCTTTATGTTAATTAAACGGTGTAATTAGCGTATAGCCTAGTTAAGCCTACTTTATGATATCAAACTTATTACCCACTGATATAATATGTTATTTTGAGATTTTTAAAGATTTTTAATTAATTTTAGGCTGAGCATAACTAATAGTCATAGGCTTAATCCGGTAATTGTCGGTTTTGCCCTTACGGGCTATAACATGAGTTTTACATATCTAATCAACTCCAAACCTTTTGCTACTGATCTTAAATGATAAATAAATTATTTTAAGCCTTCTGGAATAGTAAAAATATCAGCTTTAGGTATAGAACCCGGAAACAGCTTCTAATCGCCTTATTAAGCGTTTTTAGCGCATAGTTTGTACTAAGACTATTTTTAAACATACAAGGGTGATACCTACTGATATTTTAGGCAAATTATAATATTTTAACAGTAAGAAAAAGTTGTTTAACTCAGACTTCAGTTTTGAGCTTTACGGCTTATGTGAAATTACCAAAATGCCCCTATGGTGCATAGTTTGGTTATAATTGATAAATTTCACATATATACTTTACCCTACTGTTATAACTTAGTAAAATAAGTATTTTTGCTGATTATATCAGACCTGTAACTCAGGTTAATACTTAGACTATTTTATAACCTTTTAAATGACCAAACTACCCCTACGGGGCATAGTTTGTGTCTAAATTCGTTGCGGGCATAATAAAAGACATATTACTGAGGTCACAACATATTTGAAGCATATTAACTTAGGAAACCTGTATATGGCTCTTACGGATACCCGTTACGCTTATTACGCGTTCGGTTCGGTTTATGTAACTAGTTTGCATAAATTAGCCGAAACGGGTCAAACCTTATCGGTTTTATCTCAAAATCCAGAATGTGTATAATATACCCATATTAAACAAGTCTTCAAACTTGTTGGGTCCAAAACACATTCTATCCGGTCCTCGCTTAATCGTGCGTACGAACCGTATCTTTGAAACTAACCGGTCTAAGCTTAAGCTTAATTAAAGACCCGTTAGGATTCTAATAGGTTATTATAAACCTTCGTTCCAGATTAGGAGTACCAGTAAAAGCTACTTGCATTTGCTTATTGTGATTATTACATTGCTCAGGTAAATACTTTTAACTTATTTTCCCTATACGGGCTTGGGTTACGGTATATAGAATACCGCTTGATCGGGCATCAAATCTTCCATCGTTGGGTGGTTAATTGAATAATTTGATCGGCTCGTTTAAACAGTCTTGTTTACTTAAAGCCTTTGGGGGGTTAATGACCATGTCCCGGATATCCTTGGCATCATTTTACGAAATGGCCACGACCTAAGCGCGGAGTGTAGGCGTACACTCGTCAGTGCATAAATAGTTGATGTGGTGTGTCTATTGATCTTTAACCCGGTACGTCCGGGCGACTGAACGCATAAGGAACATGTAATTCGTTCACAAGATTATATATTTAAATAATTCTCCCAAGTTAAATAAAATGTTTATGCCATGTGCATCCAAATAAATTTCAATCATTTTCCAAAATGAGTCAGTTGATTGTATTTACCAGTGTAAACTGACGTATTTTCCCAAAAAGATTAAATGCAGGTACTAAGCGTAATTGGCTGGGATTTCTCCTTAGCATCAATAGAAGTCTCGCAAGCTTAAGATGCCTATCGTCTGTTGAACTACTGTTTCCATTTTTTTTTTCGATCCGTCTGTGGATAAACAATCGACTATTGTGATACTTGATATTACAACATTATATTCGGTTGAATTATATCTTACAATTTGCTTCCGCTGTGCATATTAAATATTGTGTTGTTTGACTATTATGTTGCCAACCACGTCACGATACTCCCCACCGGGCCCACCGGTGACACGTGGAAATCGGGGTGTGACATTAGGAGATCCGGTAAAAGCTACGTTCACTTGCTATTTGTGATTATTACTTGCTCAGGTAAATACTTTTAACTTATTTTCCCTTATACGGGCTTGGGGTACGGTATATAAAATACCGCTTGGTCGGGCATTGAATTTTTAATCGTATGGAGGTTACTTTATTGAAATGACCCGTTTAAATTGTTTTGTTTGCTTAAAACCTTTGGGGGGTTAATGACCATCTCCCGGATATCCTTGGCATCATTCATTGAATGGCAACGACCTTAGCACGGGGTGTAGGCGTACACCCGCCTGTGCATATATAAATAATAAGGTATAACCGCCGGTTACGAGAATAACTCGTCGCAGGACTATACCATGTGGTGTGTCTATTAATCTTTAACCCGGTATTCAACCCGAGCTACTGAACGTATAACGAACGTGTAATTCTTTTACAAGTTTATATATAAATAATTATCCCAAGTTATAAAATGTTTTGTGCCTTGTGCATTCAAATCAATTTTCTAAACATTTTTCAAAATGAGTCAGTTAATTGTATTTACCAGTGCAAACTGACGTATTTTCCCAAAAAGGCTAAGTGCAGGTACTAAACGAAATAGGTTGGCCTCTCCTTAGCATCAATAAGAGTCTTGCAAGCTTGGATGCATTTATGTCTGTTGAACTATGTTTCTTTCTTTTTGATCCGCCTGTGGATCCGTTACAATCCATTTTGTGATACTTTGATATTACCGAATAATCGGTTTGTAATGAGATTCATCTTTTGCTTCCGCTATGCATTTAAAATTGTGTTGTTTGACTATGATGATATCAACTACGTCACGATACTCCCCACCGGTAATACGTGGAAATATCAGGGTGTGACACAATGGAAAACTCCAAATAAACACCTCTGATTCTCTCCAAACAACGCTCGTGGTCACCGGACATCCACCGGCGGAGCAAGAGCAGCGACGCTGCTGCTACTGACGTTGACGTCACCGATGATCGGAAGAGAGAGAGAGTGTGTGACGGTGACGTTGTTGTTCTGCGGCGGTTCTGGTTGGAGGCAGTGGTGGTTGCAGTTGCTAGAGGTTGAATTTAGGGTTTTGATTTCGGGTGTATTTGTTTGATAAAGGGTTGTAGATTTGGGTGGATTTGGCTGTGGTGAGAAGGAGGTGGTGGTGGCGGCTGTGGTGAGAAGGGGGGAGGAGGTGGCGGTGGTGGTGGAGTTGGAGACTTGGAGGTGGCTGTGATTTCATCATCTGTCATAATCTGTATATAATAAACTCATAATGACCAAAATGCCTTGAGGAAAAGGACAAAAAACCAGGTTTTTCTTTTAGAAATCTGACCTGATTTCACTTTTGGACCAAAATGACAATAAAACTGAAATCACAGGGACCCAGATGCAAAAGGTTTGAGGATTGGACTAAAGTGGCAAAACTGGCCAAACCTCAGGGACCAAAATGGCTGTTTACACTTTGTTTTAATATAATAGATGGAATAATCTTATTAGCTATTTAAATCTAAATGACAAATGCTTTTTATTAATAAAATAATATAGTTAATTAAATTAGTTTTAATATATACTTACTACAATCAGTTTCGCTACAACACCCGCTGCTCTAGCTAATTGTCCACCCTTTCCAAGCAAGATTTCTATGTTATGTATGGCCGTGCCTAAGGGCATATCGGTTGAAGTAAATTCTTCTTTTTTATCAATCAAAACCCCTTCCCAAACTGTACAAGCTTCTTCCAAAGCATACGGCAATTATTTAAATTAATTTTAAAACACTTTCTATTGAAACCAAGTAAAGCAAGAAAGATTGTGGTTGGACCATGTATCGTCCTTTAAAATTATCAACTCAGATGTCGTGGTCGATGAAGCAAAGCAGTAGCCCCATGGTCGATGTCGTGGTCCTACCGTGGATCTACCATCCAATCAGTTGCCGACCTATGATTTTTTTCATAGGGACGATCGAGGGCTTAATTAAAATTCTATTGAGCTTATATAATTAATAACACTAAAAGAAGTGTTTATGGAGGGTTGTTAATCCCCATGGTTATACCATGGGTCCACTGATGCATCCAACCATTGGATAAGTTCATCTACTACGTGTTTACGACTCGAATCTAATATATGCGGTCGAAGGTGATCACTACCTTATTAAAGAGATGTTGAAGTGGGGATCTTTGTCATCTTATGATCTTAGTGTGTGACAATGAATTGGTGATCACTACCATCTTAATAAGACTTTGTGACGATGATCTCTACCCGACCACTTGAACCACTATAATCACGTTTATATGATGATATCTCTCTGGTTTAAAGATCTTTATCCATTATTGTTTAACATTAACATTTTTATAGGATAAAAGATGTCTTGAGTTTATCCATCAAACCTTGGCAAAAATTTTTTAATGCCCAACTAAATCACTGGATAAGTATCCTGCGATACCCTCAATCGAGCAAATGCATCCCCTCCTCCATGTCTTTCAAGTGAAATTAGTGAGAGTTGAACTTGAAACAAGTGACTAATCACTGGACCAACTTATTATAACAAACCTTGGCAGGTTTTACATTTTTTTTTGAACGGCCAACGAATGCTCCAAATGGGCTACTGGCGAAATTCACCACATCGGAATATACTCGTCTCTGAACTGGGGAAAACCCTCACCTAGGGCAGAAGCCCGTGAACACTCGCCCAAAAGCACTACAGTGCGGTGAGATAAAATTCATTCAGTTCAAGAATCGAACTAGCGATCGCCGCCTACTCGTCTAATCTCCTATTATCACCAGGTGCCGTTGAAAACTAATGGGGAGAAGCAGGAATTGAACTTAGATCTCTTAGAAATCCAAATCTCTCCCTTAGCACTCCAACACAAACTCATTGGCCAGACAAGTTTTACATTAACCCTTATATAATGTACTGACCGAATGACATAAAAAATTGGTAAATTGGTTTATCATGATGTAATATGAACGTAGACATGATGGAAGGATTGAAGCGACGGCCAGGATCTAAAGTCATAGACTCAATAGTAGATAAGTGGCCAGGTGTGTGATTGTAACTTTTTGGTTTTCAATTAATGGGTCCCTCAAGTTTGGTTATTGCTTCATAATAAGTCCAAGTGCTTTCATAAAAGTCAACTTCAAAGACATTTTACTATCAATCATATGTCGATCAATAGCTTCTTCCATTTATGTTTTTTAATTTATTTTAGAGTAAAATGCACGGATAGTCCCAGTGGTTTTGCAAAGTTTCAGCTATAGTCCCCAGATTTTGGAAATTACACTCATAGTCCCTGTGGTTTGATAGTTTGTTACGCTGATAGTCCCTGGAGTGGATGTGGGTTAGTTTTCTCAGTTAAGTCCATGTGAAATTACAAAATTACCCTTGCTTTTATTATATTCATCAACATCATCATCATTCAACACCCATTCATCAGTTCTACTCTCTCTCTCTCTCTCTCTCTCTCTCTCTCTCACTAAAAACCACCACCACCATCACCTCCCCTGCCGCCATCACCACTCCCCACCACAAAGATGAGATTTATTACCCCAATTCGTTGTGAAAGTGAGATTAAATTTACTTTGACCCCTGGTAGAAATCCAATTGTTAACATGATTCCTCTCCCAGTGCGATCATTCCCCGTTCTCCACCGAGTCTACAGATTATTTGAATCATGATTTTCTTAATGTTAAAGAAAAGCAAAATATTTAAGTAGAAAACAGAGTAAACCTCTACGAATTCATCAGAATTCACATCCCTTCCGATAACTCCAAAGGAGGTGGAGAGAACAATAGGAATTTTAGAGCTTAATCTTGCAGTAATCTGCAATTCGTTCATGAAACTTACAATGCATTTCATGGAAATCATACTAATTTTAAAGTCCAAATAACATACCAGTCGGCGAGCCTCTGGCAAATCGACACAAAGACCAACAGAAACAATGGCAAAATGTGGACGGATTAGCTCCGATATTACTTTATTCACCACGCCTTCTACAGCAACCTGATGAAAATTAGGGCATCAAAATGGTGTTATGGTTCAATTATGAGAAAGAAGAAGTCTAGAGAGAGGAGAACTATGTATTCATTCGCTAATATCCCTAACTACCATTCAATGACCTAACTAGCTTGTCACTGTTACTGTGTTACAGCATACCTTCAACTTACAAACAATGGCCCCTAACTATCATGACTACTATTTATTTCATAACAAATAGACTAATAAAACTGTAAAATTAGGGCTACCTGGAGGTCAGAATTGAAGGAGCAGGTGACGGTGTGGTGGTGGAAGGGGATGGCGGTGGTGGGGAGTGGTGATGGCGGCAGGGGAGGTGACGGTGGTGGTGGTTTTTAGTGAGAGAGAGAGAGAGAGTAGAACTAATGAATGAGTGTTGAATGATGATGATGCTGATGAATATAATAAAAGCAAGGGTAATTTTGTAATTTCACATGGACTTAACTGAGAAAACTAACCCACATCCACTCCAGGGACTATCAGCGTAACAAACTGTCAAACCACAGGGACTATGAGTGTAATTTCCAAAATCTGGGGACTATAGCTGAAACTTTGCAAAACCACAGGGACTATCCGTGCATTTTACTCTTTATTTTATTTTTCAAAAGTTGAGCAAATCTTTAAATCAAAATAATAAGTGTTTAGATATAAAATAAAACCTTTTCTAAAGTCAAAAGTGAATCATGTAGAAATTACTATGATTGTACTATTTTTATTAACCTTCTACTATATAGTTGTTAATAACTTTTAATTTGCTAAAAGACATGTCGTACATGTATGTATTTCTCATAACATAAAATTGTTAATAACTTTTATTGCTTTATTTTATTTTTAAGAAGTACCATGTAATAAGATTGTTTCCTTAGTGCACAACTCACATGCACATGCTTAATAAAGAGAATAACCCGAAGTGTTATATAGTCATTTTTCCACTTTTATGGTATGAGATTGTGTTTGTACCAATGATCAATATGAAACACTGAGCAATGCCAAAAATTCAGGGTATCCCAGTTTTATTTATTTATTTATTTATTTTTTATTAGTTTGTATTAAAAAATAAAAAATTCACACTATGTAGACGGGGTTGAAGGATATTTTTACACTACGAAGAAGGAGTTGAAGTTATACATTGCCTTCGCCCCTGGACCCATGGATAGAGCTATAAACTATTTACGTCACAAGTTCGTTTTTATAAATTTTGGTTTTATAGGAAGATAACACACCTTTTTACGTTTAAAAGTGTATTATACTTGCATTTCATAATAGACCAAGACATTCACTAGGTTTATATAATGTAAAGTTGTAATCTTTTAAGGCCATTTACTAAAGTTTCATAATTCTACTTGTAAAAATTGCATTGTTGCCTAGCATGATAAGTGGGTTAGATATTCTCATGATTCTTTCTATGTACTCCATACATTTTTCTCTCTCAACTAGTTCGATACTTACTCTCACGTCAACATTAATCATAAGAATTAGAAAGAGTTCCCTCTCTCAATGACGAATTAATAATTGTCACGTGTACATCCGATGAAACAAAGATCCTAATGAGACGTGCACCTTCTCCACTACAACCCCGAGCTTTTAGCACTAACATCTATTTGGCAACGATAACTAATCTAAAGATTCTTAATGTAATCCACAGATAGTGGATATCTTTCAAAGAAGGTTATAAGTTCTTGTATCTTTTAATGTAACATTTTTTAACTACAATTTTCTTTTAATCTCTATCATCTATGTGACTTGAACCCAACAACTCCTCTCCCAAATTAAGGTGTTTAAAGACTTTGGAGATGTTTGTTTTTCACAAAATCTCTTCCTGGCCTCTTTTGTTTGCACCGCGCAAACCATGCGCAAACGTTTAGGTCTACAAAATTTTTGTTTTTCAGAAGACATTTCATTAAAAAAAAGTCTGCGCAACCTTTTTTTTGGTGCATATGTGGTATACCCTCTTCTAACCTCTTCTTTACATCTTCTTTCCCTAAACACAATACAGAACTTTTCATCAAAACCCTAAACTCCTCTCTTTTCCTAGCTGCCACCTACCACTCCGGCGACACCCCACCCTCTGTCGCCACCTTCCACAGCGGCCCCACCCTACCCTCCGGCGCCACCTTTATCCTCTCCACCTCTCCCTCCGTCGCCCGGCCTCTTCACTGTCGTCGGCCGCCTCACATCCACCGGACTCCTCACCACGTCGGTCTCCTCACCTCCGCCGGCCTCGACTCCTCTCAGCCACCCTCTTCACCAGCGACATCCTCCACCACCTAATAAGGTATGTCTACATAATTATCTTGTTAGTTTTCTGATTAAACATCATTGTTAGTTTTTTGAATTTTTATGTTTTTTTTTTTTTTTTAATTTAAATACAAACTACCGTTCCATATTATAACCAGAAAACTTGTTAAGTTACATCAAAACAGAAGGTAGACGGGCAACAAGCTGCGCCGCCAACCCTTTCTGAATTGCAAACCCCAACCTCCCGAACACAAACCCCTGCCCCCTTGGGGTCGAATTTTGGTGTTATTTCAGAATTTTGGTGTTAGGTTTTAGAGTTTTTCTTGTTTAGTTTTGAGAATTTTGGTGTTAATTTATATAATTTTGGTGTTAGTTTTTAGAGTTTTTGATGATAAATTTCAGAATTTTTGGTGTTACTTTATATAATTTTTGATGTTATTTTTCTGAATTTTGGTGTTTGTTATTAGAATTTCAATTTATTTTAGCAGCTTGCAGAAGTTAAAAAACAAACAGTCTTCTTTTTGCAGACTGCAAAGGTTTGGTCCACCTATTTAGCTACAGATGTCTGGATATATGGTCCACAGACTTCAAACATTTTATCTCGAGAAAAAAACAAACAGCACCTTATGGACCTCTCAGAAACTGAGACATTGACGTGTTAGATTACCCTGACTAAATTCGTTCATTATTTTAAAATGACTTTAAAAGTATATATTAATAATGAGTAATTTGGACGTAGGTAAAAGGGAAAATGGAAAGTTGGAAATGAAGATTGAAGACTATTCCATTGTCTTGAGTTGGGTGATAAATTACTACAAACAAAACAACATTCACATGCTTTCAACTCCCCACTTTTTCTCTTCACTCCCACCCACACCCCAGATTTTCGAGCCTTTTAATTCTTTATACACTTTTCAAGTAAAAAGTTTATATACAATATCTATAGAAAGAAAAGTTTTATATATCATCAATTCTATACAAATAATGACTATGTTATAAACAATTGTACATGAGGTTTTTAAAGATCAGTGTGAGATATAAACTGATTCATATGTTACACTTATGTTATACATTCAAAAGTGAGAATATATAATAATTTACGCTAGGGGTGGCAAAAAAAAAACATAAATTTGAAACTGAACCTGAATTAACTAAAATTATGAATCAGAAATATCTGAAAGTTCGGATATCCGGAAATTCGGATGTAAGACCCGTCTCGTTATATGTATAAAACAAATATTTTATACAAGCTAATTCACAAAAAAAGATTACAAGTTTTAACAAAACATAAGCTAACCAAAGTAGCTATGATTCGATTCAAAATACGTATCCAAAATTTTAAGTTTAAAAACATAATTAACTAAAACGCAGAAGTGAAAAAGTTTTAAAGTGTATTCGGTTCTTTCCGCGGCTTGATCTTCATCCAGTTTCCTAAGGCGGGTATTACCTAACATTTAAATCTAATTAAGCGGTTAGTATTCACGACATTTAAATGAAATGGGTTAACATGATAACGAAAGCAATAACTTTTATTTCAGAGAGCCCCGCACGTCACAGAGGGTTTCAGGCTTTCCCGCATGGCGCGAGGATGATAATGTTGACCAGATCGCTGACCAGGCGCCTCCGCGCATTGCAGAGGTGCCTGGTGTGTCTCCCGCGTGGTACGGCCGCGCCACTTTTCCAGCGGGTTACTAGAGCTGGGCATTTTTCTAGCCTTAGCCAAATTTGGTCATTTTTCATCCATTTCACATTCAATTCGGACCAGACCCAATTTATTCTTTAGGGTTTTATTTCTCTACACTTTTAAACTACAACCCACTACCCAGGCCCATATTCCTTGAGTTTTTTTGCTCCTACTATTAAATTTGGGTTTATTACTTGTTTGACCCGTTATGAGACTTTGAGCATTTTAGCTCAAGTCTTCTACCTTCTCAACAAAGATTTTCAATATTTTCCCCCAACCACAACCAAACTCATGGTTAGTTTTTCTTAGAATTACCATGGCGTCATAATGCCATTTTGCATTTATTTTCTTACTCGTTTAACCCGTTATGAGATTTAAGCTCTATAACTCAAATCATCTGCATTCTTTCATCTAAATTTTCTTATCATTTTCCAACCATGATCAAGAATCATGGTTGTTAACTCAGACAACACCTCGGCTTCTAGGACCTCACGTGTCGTTTATACCTTGGTTTTAGTTGTTCATCATCTAGCTTATGGCCCTATAGACCGTAAACGACCCATTTTGTTCACCCTTGTGGCTCTCATCGTCCACAAGCCACAATTTTCACTTTTAAGCATTTTTACCATGGTCCTTGACCATGTTCGTATGCATTGGGCATCACCTCCATTTCTATGACCCCGCGGGTCATTTATACTCCGGTTTGACATGCCTTCGGCACAGCTTGTTTTAAAAGCTTGTTTTTTTACTTATAGCATAATTCAACAATCAACTCTTTTAGTGTTTCATCTTGGCAAATAAATTAACTAATAATAGAAATTATAATAATGCAACATCATAGCTATGTACCGTAAAGCTTCCCTTTAAGGCGAGTGTCCCTTGCCTCTTGGTCTCCTAGAGTATCACTTGAGTTGCCTATAATTTACAACCCAATTGATCATTAGGATACCATCATAATTCATATATTGTTATTTTATCAATACTTGCTAGCAACCATTAATGAGGTTTTTATCAAAGTTTTTCATGAATTATTGAGTAACTACCTTTCATTTAGGCATTTTACTTTTTATCTAACATTTGGCTATTTTTAAATTAAAAAAAAAATAAAAATAGTGGGATGGGTAGGCGTCACCAGTACTTAATAGATTATAGGTACTTTACACTAAGGTGCTGTTTGTTTTTGAATAGCTAAAAGGTCTGCAGTCTGTGGACCACATCTGCAGGCATCTGTAGAAGAAGAGGTGGACCAAAGGTCTGCAGTCTGCAAGGAGAAGAGTGTTTGTTTTTTTACTTATACAAAAACCTCTTCTCACAACACACAACACTCCTCTCTCTCTCTCTCTCTGCCTTCATCCCTGCTGCCATTGTTGCAAGATCCGACCTCCGGCGACCATCTCCCGCTGCTGACGTTGAGCCGCTGCCATGAACCTCGAACCAGCTGCTGCTTTTTCTCTCTCTCTCTCCTCGATCCCTTTCTCTTCCATCGTCTCTCTCTCGTCTCTATGTCCCGTCGCCGCCGCCACCAAACAGTGGTGGTGGTCAGCCGTTTTGTTGAACAAGGGAGGAGGTGGGTGTGGTAAGGCTGTCGTTCAGGATATCGGAGAAGGGAGGAAAATAGGGGTTTGTTTGGGTGTGTATAGTGGTAGCCGGAAATGGTCGCCGGAGGTCGGTTCTTGGTCGTCGGAAACTCGATTGGACAGGAGAGGGAGAGGTTTAGGGTGACCGTGATGTGGTGGATCTGGGTGGTGGAGGTTGAAGAGGATAGGATAGGAGAGAAGAGGTTTGAAGACATGGGTATAAGTCTCCTTGGTGAAGAGGTGAGGCAGAGGTAAAAGGTCTGCAGATTTTTAAGAAAACAAACAAGCTGCAGAACCCTTATGCATGCGCGCGTCTGCGCGACGCATACATAAGTGCTCAGAAGAGCTTTTACCAAAAAAACCAAACACCACCTAAATTTAACATGACGCATAATGGTTAGTCGGAGTTAAAATACTATTGTTAATATAATATACACACACTATACTTTTTGATAATTGCATAAATGTGTTAGAGCATGTTTGGTTAAGCTTTTCCAACCAACTTATTAATTTATTGACTTAATCAAAAAACCAATAAGGAGTTTTAGTGTTTGGCAAATGTAAAAGTCCTTTTCAAAATGACTTTTTGAGAAGGAGAAAAAGTCATTTTTGAAAAGTTAGAATGTTGTGACTTTTTGAACTAACTTATTGACTTATTAGCTTTTAATCATTTTACATCAATAAGCTAAGCCAAACACTTTTTAAAAAACAACTTATTGACTTATTGTTTTTTACCACCCATAAGCTAATCCAAACATTTTTTTTTTAAATTTCTTTTAAAAAAGTCATAAGTCAATAAGTCATTTTTTAAAAATCTTTTTAACTTAAATAAGCTTAAGTAGTACTACTATCCATGTAATTAAACACTATTCTTTTCTAGATTCTGTAACTAGACACTTAAATTAAAAGTAAAAATATATTAAAATAATCAAAAAAAGAAGTTACATTTTTTCCTTTATATATCGACCCCTCATGTCCCCTCACTCATTACTTTCATCTTCTTCCACTTCTCACTCTCTCTCTCTAACTTGGCCACCACTACCATTTTTGGCCCTTTGCAAAGAGAAAATGATTGGTTTTGGTGGTGGATGTCATATGTCACCGGAATCTCAAGCCGGAAGCGGGTGGCAGTGGTGGAGGCACCGCAGGAGGACGGTGGCGCCACCACTTCTCTTTTGTTGAAAAAAAAGAAACAACAAAAAAATGAAAGCTTTGCAAGTCAATTGCTTTGCTTGGGGAATTGAGGGTACCGGTCCGAATTTTTATTTCAACCTTTAATTTTCATTGGCTGCTTCTTGTTTCATACCCTTTTTGGTCTTTTTCCTTTTGGGTATTTTGGGAATTTTGTATTTTGTATGGGGATGTAAGGTATGCATACAATGTATTCATCTTGTTGATAGGGGATGAGGGTATGCATGGCTTACATCAATCATGTAACTTTTTTATGGATGTTGTTATAAGTATAATTAAAACTTATGATATGATGATTGCTTGTTGTTGTATTTTGTGTAAAACAAGTCAAAATGCTGTCACAAAATGACAATAAAATTGGTTGAACAAGTATGTTATCCTATTTTTGTTATGGGTACAACAATTTATTTCGAAAGTTAATAACTTGTAAATTCTACAAACATAATATATATAAAAGAGATAGTAAATTACGATTTTGACCCCTATATATAACTTTTACTCTTTTAGCCCAAAAAGAATTTTTTAACATCTAACATTTAATTGATGGGGTTAGTGTTAGGGGCCAAAAGGGTTAGAAAAAAAGACGTTGGGGTCTCAGATGTTAAAAATTTTTGTTTTAGGCTAAAAGAGTAAAAGCGATATAACCACATGGGCCAAAATCGTAATTTACTCTAAAAGAGAATAATGATTGGAGGACCTGTCATATGAACCTAAAAATAGATTTAACAAAAAAAAAAAAAGGTAAAATCATGAGAGAAAAAACTATATGCTATAACTCAAAAGATATGGATTTGTTGAGTATTTTTTTTAATAAAAGGGTTTTCAATGAAACCATGTAAATATATATCTTTGGTTGAAAGAGAAAGTAAACACAAATCTCATTTGTTTTGACCACCTTTTGTTGTGCATTAGTGCATATATACTCGTGTAATTAGGGTTGTAAACGAACTGAACGTTCAATGAACAGTTCGTGAACCGTTTGACGAGTAGTTCGTTTACATTCGTTCGTTTAGTTAATGAACGAACATGGACAAGAAATTTCGTTCGATTAGTTAAATGAACGAACGCGAACAAATGTATCGTTCATTCAATTGCGTTCGTAAATGTTCGGCAATGTGTTTGTGAACATTCGTTCATGTTCGTTTGTATACGTTGTTCATTAAATATTTTTTAGCATTTATTTATTTTATATAAACTTTTTATATTCGTTAATTCTTATTATCTCATTACCCATACTAATAAAATAGGAGACCCTACCTCCACCTTGTTTATGCATTGTTCCCATTTCCTTCTCATTATGAACCTCATCGATTTTGTATGTGTTCGTGAATCGTTCATGAACACGTTCCTTTCTTTAATGAACGAACACGAACAAAAAATCTCGTTCGGTAAGTGTTCATGAATCTTTCGCGAACACATTTTATCCTTAACGAACGAATATGAACAAGGCCTTGTTCGTATTCGTTCGGTTCATTTACAGCCCTACGTGTAATCAAGGACTGGTTTTTTTTTTTATTTTTAACTCCAAACTAGCTTACTATTAAATACTTATTATATACATGCATTTTAAACTACTTATGCATTTATCATCACATCATCTCCCTTAGAAACCATCTTTTTAAGTCTAGTGGTGAGACCTTATTAGGGGATTAAGTGACAAGTGACAAAATGTGTAAGAAAGAGGGGTTATATAACTTGAGTTGAGTGTGTAGTGAAAATGGGGTTATATAACATGTATGTATATATATGTGTGAGAGAAATTATAGATATATATGTATGTATATCTATGTATGAGAGAGAGAAACCAAAGTTCACGCCGCTATGCATATCACGCCATGCTCCATAACCCCCCCCCCCCTAAATGCTGTGGGGGGGGGGGGGGGGGTGTTCCGGGGCACCATGGGGCGTTATAGCCCAATATGGTGCTATATAACCCCCGACTATGGATGGCCTAAGTAGTTTGTGTATTTAACATCAGTGAATCTCTTGATAATCCATATTTGTGAATGATTGCATTTAATTTTAAACACACCAATAAGTACTATATTCACCGATAAATTCGTAGATATTTGTGAATGATTGCATTTAGTTTTAAATGCACTTTCACCAATAAGTACTATGGGGATAGTTCAAATGAAAACCACTTTTATTGTGAAAACTCGAAAACTAACTAAAAAAAAACCTAAAAAACACAACAAATTTTTTTTTTCAATTTTTTTATAAAAAAATCGCAGGTTTTTGTATATAAAAAAAAATTTTAAAAAAAAAAAAATATTTTGTATTACACATGTGTATGTGTACTACACATGTGTAGTATTACACATGTGTAATACAAAAAAAAAAAATTTTGAATTTTTTTTATATACTAAAAGTAGCGAAAATTATTATGCAAAAAAAAAATTTGGCATGTTTTTTTGGCTTTTTTAATTAGTTTTCGAGTTTTTACAATAACTAGTGGTTTTCATTTGAACATTCCCCTAAGTACTATATTCACCAATAAATTCGTAGGTTTAAAATCTCTTATTCTATAGTGTATGTAAAATGAAGTTTGGGGTAAATGGAAGTCTTTTGAATTTATCGACATGTTGTAATTTGTTTTCCGGTTTTGTTTTGTTTGTTTTGTTCGTTGTTTTGTTTTGTTTTGTTCTCAGTTTCTTGCTGGCTCTTTATATATATATAAAGAGTTGTTTGCCGTTCAAAAAAAAAAGGAAATATTCATCAATAAATTCGTAGGTTTAATGGGAAAAGTTAAATTTTTCATAACTATATTAAAGTACTAGTAATTAGTCATACCAACATCATATGTGATGATTATCAATCACACTAACATCATATGTGATGATTATCAATCACACTAACATTATCAATCTGCACCTCACCTCTATTCACCAATCATTCGAACCTCGGTCACGAAAAACCTGCAACTACCATCCACAACCACCATTGATTGTTGTTACCATCATCATCTCCGTACCATCATCTCCTCACTGTCGAACAACACATAATAATCTAAATATTTGAGTAAAGAAAGTGGAGATCAACTAAACATATCCTACCTAGGGCTGTAACGAACCGAACGAACACGAACATGACCTTGTTCGTGTTCGTTCGTTAAGGAACAAGCTTGTTAATGAACTGTTCACGAACGCTTACCGAACGAGATTTCTTGTTCGTGTTCGTTCAATAAGGAAACGAACATGTTCGTGAACTGTTCACGAACACTTACCATATGCTAATGAACTTTAACAAATGTTCTTGAACCATAAATGAACACAAACGACGTTTATGAACACAATATTCATTTTAGAATAAAATATGCATTTTCATCACAAACATTACGAAGAATCCACAAAAAATAAATAAACACTTAACATAATTATCCGAACACAGTTGGCATTATAAAAACATGATAAACACAAAATTAAAAGTTTGTCAAGCTTTAACACAAACTAAAATTGAAATAGTGAAATGAAGGATGGTGTGAGAGGCATATAACATAACTAGGGTTTCAAAATTTTAAAAACTAGAAATAATAAAACAAAATACAATATATAAAAACCTTTAAACTAACTAACACAAATAAATATTAACAAGCAAACATAAATGAACTCATTACTAAATGCTCACGAACATAAACGAACACATTATCAAACGTTCACGAACATAAATGAACGAACGCAACATCTGTTCATGTTCGTTCGTTTAACTTAACGAACGAAATTTCTTGTTCGTGTTCGTTCATTTACTAAACGAACGAACATAAACGAACTTCCCACCGAACGGTTCACGAACTGTTCGCTGAACGTTCGGTTCGTTTACAGCCCTAATCCTACCCTCCAAAGGTTTCAACATAAACTAATAATCACTTTTGAAAAACATCAAATTAATGGTAATTTTTTTGGTGTGAAAAACTAAGGAATGTTGCCGATGTGATAAGTTGAAGAGATGTGTGTAACAAGTAAAAGAAGAGGAAAGGTGGGGTACATTCTGAGTTAATAGAATGGACATTACAGCCGACACCACCCATTTGTGATAGGAGATGTTCAAAGACCTTTCTGGAAATTGAATCAAACCGTTACTGACTCCTATGTATCGAGTTTTTTTAATAGTCAACCAAGCCTGATCAACACCTCTTCTTCCTTTTGATCCATGGTTTTTGCTTCATGTAAGTATTTGCTCACTGTGTTTGGTGGGGGGGGGGGGGGTTGCGCGTATTCTTCGTTGTGCTATGTATCGGGTACATTTTCGTCACTTCACATGTGGAATGGTTGGATTTGGGTTGATGATATTGCGGGAGATGAACCCCATGTAATCATCTCAACTATATTGTTAGATTTTGATGAAAATCCACCATGTAATCATCTCAACTATATTGTTAGATTTTGATGAAAATCCAATACAATATGCTAAGTGGGTTGTAAATGATAAAAATGAGTATAAACACAAATTGTTCTGTACCTAATAAATAAGTAATTGGTTCCGTCACGTGTTATAATTCTAAAAGAACACGATTATTTTTCTCGTTTCTCTTATTTCACCTTTTCATATTTTATTTCTTAATTTCTCATTTTTAAAGTTACTAGAAAAGCAATAGTAATAAAACATAATACTTTAAAGCACATATTTGTATAGGAATAATGAATTTTAATAATCTCAACTATTAGTTGTTGGCCGACAACAGTCCCAACTTCAAAAATAATCAGTGGTGGTCTCAACTTTTCACATATTGCAAACCAATGGACCTTTACTAATAGAAAAGGAAAAGGGGACAAAAAGAAATTAAGGTTTTGATAGTAAAGGTCCATTGGTTTACAGTATGTGAAAAGGTGAGACCATCACTGGTTATTTTTAAAGTTGAGACTGTTACCAGGAGGGGGTTGGTTCCGGTACAAACCACATTTATCCTACAAACCGTAAGAACATATCCTAGGACTTAAAAAATGTTAAATTAGCACATTACAAAACAATACATACATAAAAGTAGCACTTTTGAATTATATTAGCATATGAAAATTAATCAAGATAATTGATTTTAGCACATATTTGAATAATATCAGCACTTTTCTTAATCAGCACATTTAAAAACAAAAGAAAAGATCAAAATAAAGAATTAATTGCTTGTTAACATATTTATAGAGAATTCAATATAATTGATATTATTTAGGATATTAATTTATCATTTCTCTATAATTGGTTGGATGTCACGTGACATTTTTTAAATGGTTATTACAGTTTGTATGCGAAATGTGGTTTGTATTTGATCCTACCCAACCCCACTGTTACCAACCAACAGCTAATAGTTAGGATTATTAAAATCCATTATTCCATTTGTATAACAGAACATAAAGAAATTATATAATGTCTAAAACCCTTTAAAAGTAAATTGCTATTTCTTTTAAAAACTATTTATCATACTGAATATCTTAAAAACATGCACAACCTATATTACTATATAAAAGATCTCTTTGTTCTCCCTTTCAATTTTACAAAATTTTAACACATCAATGTAACACCTCGTATATTTGTGTCCAGTAATGTACTGACACGTGTCCATACTCCCAAATGTGCCTAATGTTGGTCGAGAGGGACTGATCATGACAATAATTGAAAGTATGAATATGAAGGGACTAAAAGTGTCAACATGCAAATCTTATTGCCTCTGAGTGGCCTTTGCGGACCGTATAGCCTTATGGCTTACAGACCGCATAGAAGGAAAATTTTTGGTTCCCGTTGATCGGTTACGGACTGTAGAGGCATTGCCTTACGGTCCGCAAGGAAGCCAAAATTTGTGTGCGAGCTACCAGCTTACGGACCGTAAGCCCTATACGTATACGGTCCGTAAAGACCGAGCTAGCAGTATTTTTGTTTGGGTTCCAAGCAAAAATGCATGTATGCCACCTATGTCGAATTCTGAGCATTCTAGTTGGTCTTGCCACGTCCAAGGACACCTGCAATGATCTCTTGAACACCTTGGACACTTGTAATAATCCCATACATCTCATTCAACTATAAATAGCAAGTTAAACTTGCATTTCAACTTGCACCATTCCTTAAATCTTCTTAAACTCTTATTTGGAAGTTCCTAGCATTATAGGAGCTTCCCTCTGAGTTCAAATCATTCTCTTGGACCACTTGTAAGTGCTCCATCCTTGTTTAGGTTATAGGCTTTAATTAGCCGAAAGTCAAGCAAAATTGACTTTTTGTTTAGACCATTATGGTTCAACCACTGTTCGAATCGAACATGGCTACGTGATCGTAATTAGGTAGGTGTTAATCCCTCAAAATGACACCTCCTGAAAATCACGTTAACTAGGTTAAATGGCCGGTCAAAGTTTTATTATTTAAAAAGTCAAATGTCAGTTTTTCGTAAATGTTATAAATTGATCTTATAAATGTTATAAACCATATTTTTGACACCTAATCAGTTGGTAATATATATTAGAACATGTATGAACATGTTCGGCTAGTCATTTCCAGTTTTAGGGTTGGTTCGCAACCGAAAGTCGAGCGGTTTGACTTCTACTTTGACTTTCGATTATGAACCGATTTAACATAGTTAAATACTGAATTCAAATTGTATTATGATTGTATTATAATGTAGCATAACCCTCTGAGGTTATACTACATGATCATAATCAAAATCCGAGTTTTTATACAAGTTCCTATTATATGCCAAACTTTGACCAAAATGCCCTTTTTGCATAAAACATGGTTTTAATCAATAAATGAACTTGCAAACAAATTACCTACTGATATGTTAATGTAATTAACATATTTTGGTATTATAAATCTGATCATAACCTTAGGTTTGATATAAGTTCATAAATTATGTTATAAAATGACCAAAATGCCCTTTTGGTGCATAGTATGGTTTTTAAGCATAACCATCATCCAAAACTTATTACCTAATGATATTATAACATAATTAAAGTTTTTTCATAGAAGGTATTTGATCATAACTCATATTTTTATGCAAGTTCTCAAACTACGTCACATAATGACTAAAATGCCCTTATGGTGCATATTTTGGTTTTAAACCATATTATTTATAAAACCTTGGTTACCCACTGACTTGGTAACATATTTAAGGCATATTGGCATATAGAATTTGTTTATGACTTATCTGGTTACCCGATATCGCTTATACGCGTACGGTTGAGTTTATGTAACGAATTTACGTAAGTTTACCAATATGGGTCAATTCTTATCATTTTCGTTTCAAATTCTAGAATTTTCATTGTTTACCTATATTATACAAGTCTTAGTACTTGTTGTGTTTAAACCACATTCTATTCGGTATACGCTTAATCTAGCGAACCTATTCATAGGTATCAAGGGACTAACCTTTGGCCCGTATACACTCTGACATATAATAAATCTGTTCATTCCAGACTATAGTGCCCCCCATATAATCGGACTTGGGTCAATAATACTTAGACTTGCGGCATTTTGCTAAATTAAAATCTTATTGATTGGAAGCTAGCAAAAAAGTAAATACTCTTAACTTATTTTAGTTTTTAAACTTGGGATGACAATTATGCCACTTGGAGTGGGTATTGCATAAATGGGTTGTCTATGTTGCGCATAAATGTAAGAATCAGGTTTATTCCAGTTTACTTGATAAATGAAACGATTGGGGGTTAATGGTACCATGTCCGGACATCCCGACTCATATACTGATATGTCCATACGGAATAACGTGCATGGGTAGGCATACCGACTGTAAGACGCGTTTTATTAAACTTTGGTGAGTACCTTAATCATAATTAAATAATTGGCTCTGATCTCCGGTTCCCGATTGTAAGGCAAGTATGTAAATCTGGTAACAAGAATAAATCCCAATAAATATTTAAAAGATCACCTACGAGTTTTCTCTATGTATAAAACTCTTTTCAGAAAACTTTTTTCCAAAGAGTCAGTTAATTGTATTTACCAGCTTTAGCTGACGAATTTTCGAAAGATTGAACCGCAAGTACTGAACCTTATTATAGGCTGGGAATCTAGGTCGGCTAGAATGAAGGCTAAGGAATTTGCAACTCCTGATGCTTAAGGTCTATGATGTCTAAAGCTCTGTTTATTAGAACCCGCCTGTGGGCTTGTACTGAACGCTTGTAATACTTTTATATATATTCAAGCTTTATTGAATTTAATAATTTTACTCTTATACTTCCGCTGCATAATATTATATTGTGATAACTGTTATCCAACTGTCACCATTGTACCCATCCGGGCCTACCGGGAATCGGGGTGTGACAATCAAACACAAATTTTAATGTGTAATGTACAATTTATTAATACATGAAAATAATTTATTTCTCATTTAACCCTTATTAATATCATGTAAAGCTTATTAATTTTACTCATTTATAGCATATAAACCTATCATTTTTAATTGATTTAAAAGAACCTAAAATAACATTAAATAGTAAATAAATTAAGAGATGAAATATGTATTTTTAAAATTATAAGTAAATAAATCAATAATAACAATTATAATTATAAGAAAAATATATGAACTAAGTTTGATTTTATAAATTTAGGGTCATTTTTTTTAAACAAACAAAAGTGTATAATTTGTATTTTACCCATTAATATATAGGTTTATGTTAGGATCTGAGTTTTAACTTGTGTTTGTTCTATGTGATTAAACAATGAAATGTTGGTAAAATAGAGATGAATTATGGATAATAATTATGAATGCAACGAAAATTGAAGACAAATACAAGCTTGGAAAGATATCATAATGTTTTCTATTGATAATCAAAAGATTACCATTACATATATGATTATACAGTCCCTTTCAGCCAAATCACTCAACTTTATTGTTCGTACAAAAGGAATGTGTGTGATAGCGATGACAAAATCTATAACATGTAAGATCTATTTATACAAAACACAAACATCTATTCGCAATCAGGACTGGCATCACCCTAATAGCGATATCTAACATTCCTAACAGAAAAGATTCCACAGTTGTTAGAAACATGTGATAGAATTTAACAACTGTTCTAGGTCAACTAACATCTGTTTAAACATACAATGTTACATTGAAACGACTATTCTTTAAACCACTGTTGGCATGATCCAAACATTTGTTCTGGTCTAAACAGATGTTTAGCCTTCTATTTCAATGTTTTTTCTTCAACAGCGCTTTGGCCATTGAACATAATTTTCTTCTTCTTCTTCAACAATGGTTCCATGTCTTCAACAAATCTTTGAAGTCTTTAAATAGATGCTCTGTTAGTGTTCAAGATTCACTATCTTTAGGAGGATATGCGTATCATATGTTGATTATTTATTGATCAGAACAGTGTGATTTGGCTTTTGCAATCATCTGTTCTTTTGCAAGTCCAACATTCTAACTGAAAAAAAATCAAATCAAGAGGCTTTCATTTGTAGTTAACTCTCAATATAAGGGCCTAATGGAAAAAATCCATCCCGATATCAGTGGGTGGTGTTCCTGGACGGGGTAAATTTGATTTTAGCAAAACAAAAAGTTCGTCAAAGCTTATGTTACGTTTTGCTCTTTTCTTATATAACATTGTCATTGAGAAGTACTTTTAACGAAATAAAAACGCTACACGGTGTGCATTTTAGGTTTTCGTTGAGAAGTGTATAAAAGATTTTGTTAAGAAAACAAAAAAATTAAATTTATTGGAAAGAAATGAGACTTCTGTAAAACACTTTTTAATAAGCGGTTGATATTTCAAAATACGACTTGTAGTATCTCTTCTTAAATCTTTAAACTAATTATTAAAAAGAAAATTTCAATCCGATTGTTAACTTAGAAAAATAGTGTTGTTTAAGAGAAAATTGCTTAAAATGTAAAGTGAATCGATTGTACACCATCCGAAATTGAACAAACTCTAAATATGGTGTCGTCCCAAATTTCCCCAAAACTAAATTATTTTGATCTAATCTAAACTTATATATTTAAAATATTTTAACTAATTTAAAAAAATTAAAATAACATCAGATAATAAGTATATTAAGAAGTGAAATATGCAGGTGCTGGAACACTTAAATGTCTTTCTCCCTGTTAGTGCATTCATCTGTCGATTTCGTCTTATATCGAGTCTCGGGTTCTTTGCGGTTTTGGTCAAGCATGCTGTCATGATGACATCATCAAGATGCCATCATCAATGACATCATAACACATGAAAACAAAACCATTGGCTTTCACGTGATGACAGAATGTTTAACTTTGAGATTTCGTTTATTTGGAACTTTGTGATTTCGCTTATGTGAACAAGTGATTCCGTTTATTTGTACAATGTGATTTCGCTTTTATGGACATCATGTCCATATGAGCGAAATCACATCCCCTATATATACTAGATGAACGAAATCAGTTGTAAGAGGTCTTGTTTCCGGTAACGAACTACTGCCGAAGTGCCGTTTGACTTGTAATCAGTGTAAAATCAATATACAAGGCAATATTTAGTAGAACAAGCTGTTTTTCGTGTCCGTTTCTTGTTATTCCGCACGTGAAACGGATTAGAACGCCTCCGATTGACTCGTTCGGGTCAGCACGCGATCCTACACTCCCAGACTTTGATATCGACGGTTTCTCTAACAAGGACACCCCCCCCCCCCCGAAGCCACAAAAAAACTTTGGCGAATGCTCTGTTTAGCAAAATCGCTCAAAGTCTGGGAGAAAATTTTGATTTGTCATCTCACCATAAGACGGTGTTGGAGTGCCTGGAGGGTCCTCATGCTCAAGATTTTAGCACACAGTTATCCCGATTGAGGGGCTGGGATAATGTATGTCAGTAGTAAAATACATAGCCATCCTTAAATACCGGCTGATGATCCCTATGTACCCAGAAGATGAAACCTACCCGATATGCCGTAAAGCTTGTATGGATAAATACGGAGAACGCGCCGTGCATTGTAAAGAGCTCCCTGGGTTCAAATATCGGCGTGACTTGGTGCGGGATGTGTTGTGGGACATCCTGAGAAGAGCTGGGATTTCGGCTAAGAAAAAGGCTCCTGTGAATTTCCTTACGGACCCTATGGAAGGGAGATCTACTCTGCGACCAGCGGATCTGCTCGTCTTTGGTTGAGCTAGGGGGAAACATGCTTGTGTGGATATCACGGGGGTTTCCCCTTTGGTTGGTTTAAGGGAAAAGGGGTTTGTAGCTGGACAAGCAGCAAGAAAAGCAGAATCAAAGAAAGTTGATAAGCACGCTAAAGCTTGTGCAGAGAACCAACATGTTTTTGTCCCTTTTGCCTTTGACACATTTGGCTCCTTAGCGCCAGAAGCTATCCAATTCTTACCAGGGTCCAACGGGTCATCCACATCAATTGTTCAGCCTCAGGGGCCAGGGATTTGTCTTTGGTAGATTAGTGTTTGCAATTCAGAAAGAGGTGACGACGCAGCTTGTTGCCCGTTTACCTTCTGTTTTGATGTAACTTGACATTTACAATCAGACATGATATCACTTTCTATTTAAAAAAAAACCTAAAATAATGTCAAATAATAAACAAATCAATAAATAATAATTATAATTATAACAAGATTATATGAATTAAGTTTGATTTTATAACTTTAAGGTGACATTTAATTTAAAACAAACAAGAGGGTTTAATTTGTATTTTACCAATTAATATAACGTCTAAATGAAAAGAAATCAAATTAAGATGATTTAATTTGTATTATATCTATTAATATAAGGATATAATCGTACAAGTGAAAAAATCTTCCATTGGAAAAGGGTTGGTGTTTTAGGACGGTGTAAATTTGATTTTAACAACATAAATAGTTACGCATAGCTCGCAAAGCACGTGTTACGTTTTGTTTTTTTCTTATACAAAGTTTTCATTGAGAAACGTTTTTAACAAAATAAAAATGCTACGCAACATATGTGTTAGGTTTTTGTTGACAAATGTTTTTTCTTTTATCTATGTTTTTATATTAGTTTTGTTGAATCACCAGCCGTGAAGCACAGATTCTGTCACTAGTTATGTATCTATATGAGTAGAAAAGATGGGATACTTTATTATTGTATGTTATTAGTGTGTTAATAAGACCAAAGGGTATGGTCAGCCTCCACGTAGGCGGCTTGTGGGGATGGGCATCCTTCACATTTGAGGGGGATGAAGGATGGGGCTACCTCACTTCATTATTTTATAATTTTCTAAGTGTTTTTTTATTAACTTAATATAAAATTTATAAAAGTTAAAAAATACAACATAAAACAACATAAATAAAGTCATTTCATAACATAAAAAAAATTACATTTCCTAAAAATAAAAAAAAATAAAAAAACATTTCCGAAAAAAAAAAAAAATTACATTTCCTAAAAACATAAAAAACAAAAAAAAATTACGATACGATTAAAAAACTAAACAACCTACGACGTCCATTTTTTCTTCACCTCTTCTTTCATCCTCCGATAAACCTCGCGTTCATCCTCCGGAACCGAGTCGAGATCCAACCTCATAATCCTAAAATCCTCCGCTCGAGCATAGTCGGCCGACACGGTTTTCTTGTGAGTGTATTTTTCGGTTGCGAACTCTTTGAACGAACGGAATTCGTTTATCAAGTCGTCCATTTTCGCCGATGCCTTCGAGCCGCCCCCTCCACCCGAGCCGCCCCCTCCACTCGAGCCGGCCCCTTTGTGCTTTCCGGCCGCCTCTTTTTTTGCTGTCCCTCCCGGTGGGACGTTCCGACTCGTGAATGGGCAACACGTCCTCGTCATCTTCCGGGTCGTCGTTTATGTCGATTTGACAACGAGCGGTGGAGCCTCCCGCACTATAACTTCCGGACTCGGAAGTTTTAGTCCGTTTGGCGGTTGCGACCTCATTTGGAATCGGCGTCCATTTTTGTTCTTTCCTTACAACGTTCCATGCTCGGAAGTGCGGGAAAGGCTTTGAATTTTGAGAGTCCCACTTAGCGATAGCAAGGTTAAGAATGTCCGCCTCGTTACTCCCGCTAGGAGGACAAGTGTAAATTTGGTTATAAATTGCGTTAAAGTTATTGATGATCTTGCTCATTTTACGCCACTTGCCCGAGACGGCTTCTATATCACGATCCGAGCCATGCTCCATAATCTCGTGAAATCTAGCCGTTGTCTTCTTCCAAAAACTAGTACCCGTTTGATTGTTTCCTAAATTTTAAAAAATAATGCATTAGTAAAAATAAAAAATAAAAACTTTTAAAATTTAAATTAAAATTTTAAACTTTGGTTCATACCGACTATCGGGCAAGTAGAGGACTTAGCAAACGCCATTGCTAGCGCCTCCTCCTCTACTTTCGTCCAAGGTCTCCCCTTTGCTCTCGAACCGCTTTTTGGCGCGGTTTCGGGTACGTTTTCAACCTTCTTCCCCTTCCCCTTGTTTTTTTTTCGGTTGAGCTCTTGCGGTGGCGATTCGGGGCCGACTTCTTCATCATCATCATCATCGTCAAGTTGAACCGATTGGGAAGTTGGCGGTTGCGATTGGAGTTGTTCAAACGAGTTGCGTTGCATGATTTGTTGTAGTGCTTGGTATTGTTGGAGTTGTTGAACTTGAGACATTTGTGAGAATGCGTTGGGTGTTTGTAGGAAACCCGAAAAAGGAAATTGCGGAGCCCCCCACGAATGATCCATATTCGGAGTGTAAGCGGGAGTCGAAAAAAAGTTAGGTTGGTTCGGGTTGTGATTATTCTGGTTGGGGTTGTTTGGGTTGGGGTTGTTTGGGTTGAAAGGATGCATGATTAGAGAAATATGTATAAAAAATATGGAGTGTTTTTTATAAAAAATGAAGAGAATTGGAGAAGAATAGGAGTAGAATAGGATAGAATTGTATAAAAATGGATGAGATAGAGGGTATTTAAATTGAAAAAGGAATTTTTTTTTTATATAAAAGAGCCGTTCCAACGGCTATAATCTTCAAGTGGGGCCCCGTCTAACCCGGCTGTGGGGAGCCGTTTGGGCCGAGCCGATCCTCAGGGGGCGGTGTGGGGGACCGGCGCCGGTCCTAGCCGGCCCCCATACCCTTTAGACCATCTGTAGTCATAAAGCCGCTTGTAGGGCGTTATGCGACACGTGTCGTGCCACGTCACACGAGGGCTTTATGGGGCGTTATATCATTAGAGCCCGTAGTCATAAAGCCCTTACCCATCATTACCTAATTCTTAATTTTCAATTTCATTAGAATATTAAAAAAAACCCTTAATAATTTTTGATTGGTCAACACTTCAAAAGCAAATCCCATACCGCCGTTAAAATTATCACGCCACACCCCCAATTTTCATTTATAGCGCCCTCATAAAGCTCCCCGTAATGGTGTTCAGGGGCCTTATGGGGCTTTATAAGGTGAGATGGCGCCCCACTACACAAAGACTTAGTCTAAGGCCATCCGTAGTCATAAAGCCCCTTGTGGGTCGTTATGCGGCACGTGTCGTGTCACGTCACACAAGGGCTTTATGGGGCGTTATAACACTAGAGCTCGTAGTCATAAAGCCCCTACCTAGAGGTGCACAAACCGGTTAATTTTAATAACCGGATCGGTTAACCGGTTATACCGGTTAATTTGACTTTTTGACTTTAACCGGTTAATGCTTTAACTGGTTATTACTTTAACCGGTTATTTTTTTAACTGGTCCGGTTAATTACTTTAACCGGTTCGGTTATTTAACCAGTTATTTTCGGTTAAAAACCGGTTTTTTGCCTTTTTTTTGAATTTTTCGGTTATTTTTTCGGTTAACCAGTCTATCGGTTAAAAAACCGGTTTAAAAAAACCGGTTAATAACCGGTTATTATACTAAAAACTTGTAACCGGTTACTAACCTACGGTTAAATAACCGGCTGGACCGGTTATTCCTAAATCGGTTATTAACTGGTTACGGTTTCGGTTAATAACCGGTTACGGTTAATTAACCAGTTATTTTGTGCACCTCTACCCCTACCCATCATTACCTAATTATTAATTTTTGTTTTTATTAATTAATTATAAAAAACCATTCTTTATTTTGATTGGTCAATGGTTGAAAAGGAAAGCACATAACGCCGTGAAATATATGGCGCCTGCCCCCAATTTTTCCCCATAACGCCGCCCGTCGCAGTATGTGGGGCGCTATCTTTGAATTGGGCGCCATATAAGGCCCCATTACACAAGGTCTAATAAATAGGAAAAGTTGAAAGAAGGGGTGATGGGACAGAGGAGGCAGTGGAGTTCAGACTTCAGAGTTGTTGCTGTTTTGTTCAAGGAGCAGCACCAACAAACTAAGACGTGACACTGCTCCGCCCTTAAATATACCCTCCCCCACTTTTATTATTATTATTAAATATTAAATTTCATTTAATTTATTAACGAAATCACAAATATGAAATAACCAACATCATGTATGATTGATTGTATGAATCCCCCAGCTCAGTTGGGAGTTGGGCCGGTTTATTTTCTTAGAGACTCCGGTTCGACTTACGGGTGTAGCTAAGGTGTGGGGACCAGGCAATGATGGTAAGTGCTTGTTAGCCAATGTTGCGCAAGTTCGAGCCTGAGCCGCCCCGGTTTTAATCCGGCCGTTACTCCAGCGAGGTGTCTCGTGTTGAGACGGTACGGTTTCCGGGCGAACACCGTTAGCCAAGTCTGACCACTTCCAGCGCAGACCCGGTTAAAACAACGTAAGTCTGAGACAGACTTGGTTAGGGTCCCCGATTTGGGGATGTAAATACCTTTAGAAAGTTACCGTTCAAAAAAAAATGTATGATTGTATAACATAGATTCTTGAGTAAACTGTCAAAATGTTCTCTGAGGTTTGGTCAGATTTACCACTTTAGTCTAAAACTCAAACCTTTTGAATATGGGTCCCTGTTGTTTCAATTTTGTTATCATTTTCATCCAAAATCAAAATTTGGTAAGATTTTTCAGTTAACATCTAGTTTTTTTTGTCTTTTTTTGTACCTTTTAATGAATGGCAAAAAGGTCTTTTACGTTTTATTATAACAAATTAAAAAAATCTGACCATTTTGCCCTTCATTAAAGGGAGGAAAAAGACAAAAAAACTGGATTTTAACTGAAAAATCTGATTAGATTTTGATTTGAATGAAAATTGCAACAAAATTGAAACCACAGGGACCCATATTCAAAAGGTTTAAGTTTTGGACTAAAGTGGCAAAAGTGACCAAACCTCAAGGACCATTTTGACAGTTTACTCTAGATTCTTTTAAATACCCTACTTTTACAGTCAAACCTTTTTTCTACTAAATTCTCCAACACGTAGTTAAAAGGATGAATTTTCCATAACAATTAGACCATGCGTAGTGGGCAATATTCACCCTTGGGCGTTTTACGCCATGTGGCAGCCCAGTCAACAATGTGACATTATTGGGCGTTTTCTAAAATGGGTGTAGTGGGTATTTAAGCTGAAATATGATTGGACAAGCTCTCCCCCCCTTTGGCGTGATTTAAAAAACGCTTGCACAAAAAACATACCAAACACGCCCATGCGTAATGGTTACGCGGCGTGATTGGGGGTGATTGGGCAAAGAAAACGCCCATTTGTTGCATCACTACGGTTGGTCTTAAGAAATAAAAGAACATAATAATATTACTTTTTAAATAACCATCATGATACATAATATATCAACATCTGATTCTAATCCTCTTTATTAAGTCAATTTCTTATGGTAAAGAGTTAATTACCAATTTAATTAACCATCATGATACATAATATATCAACTCCTTATATCATGCAATAAGACAATGTGTAATGGGGCGCCATATACCGCCATAAAGCCCCTATAAAGCCCAAACACCATTACAGAGGGGCTTTATGAGTTTGAAAATGGTGGTTGGCGTGATATGTATAACGCTTAATGGGGGGGGGGGGAGGATTTTGAAAAATGGACCAATCACAAACAAGCATGCTTTTTTATATTAATTAATAAAATTGAAAATTATTAAATAGGTAATGATGGGTAGCGGCTTTATGACTACGGACTCTAGTGATATAACGCCCCATAAAGCCCCTGTGTGACGTGGCACGACACGTGTCGCATAACGCCACACAAGGGGCTTTATGACTACGGATGGCCTAAGTGTCCATGAGATCAAATGTCATATTCCTAGTAATATTAAGTCAATTTCTTATGGTAAAGAGTTAATTACCAATTTAATTTAACTAAACGAAAAAAAGGGGTAAATAAAAATGAATTAAACTACTTTAAAATGGATTATTAGTACACAAGTGTAAGTAAAAGAGCCACCAAAATCTGTCAAATGGTAAGAGGAAGTGATGTGATGGCACACCCCCCACATGTCACAGCTTTTTAATCACAACTTAATCCCAAAAAAGATTTCCTTTTCCCACTTTAATTCTTTCTTTGTAGCCACGTTAATTTTGAACCCTTCAGGCTTGAATGTATGGTGTGGAGAGGATGGTTCGCCACGTTATTAGGAGTGAGGATGGGTCTAAAGGGAATGAACCAGAGGGGTGAAGGATGGGGCTAAATATATATATATATATATATATATAGGGAGCCGCTAGAATGAGAACCACCACGAGTTATGAGAACCACGAGAACCCCGCCCCACAGGTGGCCGTTGACCACGAAATTTTTTTTACACCTAGATCCGTATATTTTAAGACCGGGTGTAAATTTTGGGTTCAAACGGCGCGCCCGAGGGGTAGTTTTTTACGCCCAAAGTTTGGTTAAAAAAAAAAGAAAAATTAAAAAAATTAAAAAAACCCAAACTTTGGGCGTAAAAAACTACCCCCTCGGGCGCGCCGTTTGAACCCAAAATTTACTCCCGGTCTTAAAATATACGGATCTAGGTGTATAAAAAATTTCGTGGTCAACGGCCACCCGCGGGGCGCGGTTCTCGTGGTTCTCATAACTCGTGGTGGTTCTCATTCTAGCGGCCCATATATATATATATAGGGAGAAGATCATGCGAGAACCACCTCTTATTGTGAGAACCGCGAGAACCAATGTGAACACACAAAAAATGCCTAAAAATAGCTAAAAATCACACAAATTTTTTTTTAATTTTTTAATATTTTTTATAAAAAAATCGCTACTTTTCGAAGCAAAAAAAAAAAATTTGTTTTTTGCTTCTAAAAGTAGCGATTTTAACATAAAAAATATTAAAAAATTCAAAAAAAAAAATTTAGATTTTTTTTTATTTTTTTAGGTTTTTTGGGGGTTTAGTTTTTAGCATTTTAGCTTGGGGGGGGGGGGTGGGAGAGGGGGGTTTAGGTTTTTTTTTTGGGGGGGGGGGGGTGGGGTTAGGTTTTTTTAGCATTTAGCGGGGGGGGGGGGGGGGGGGTGGGGGGTTTAGGTTTTTTTTGGGGGGGGGGGGGGGTGGGAGTTAGGTTTTTTTAGCTATTTTAGGTTGTGTTCACATTGGTTCTCAAGGTTCTCACAATAAGGGTGGTTCTCGCATGAGCAGGGGCGCAGCTATTGAGGGGCGGGGGGGGTCGCCCGACCCTCCGAACTTTTCGGTTAGTAGTGTTACGTATGTGTTTTTCGTATAGAAATTTTTAGGGATATACGTGTTAGACCCCCCGGTTTTAAAAAAAAAAATTATGTATATACGTGTTAGACCCCCCGGGTTTCTAAAAAAAAAAATTATGTATATACGTGTTCGACCCCTCCGGTTGTCTAAAAAATAAATTATATAACCCAACTAAAATACTAAATTAGCCCAATTCAAGAGTGTGTTATTATTATGTATATTTATCATAAGCCCAAAAACCCTACCCTAATCAAAACTCATGGCCCATAACTAATTAACTAAACCCAATATCAAACTCATGTGTTGTGCAGACAAAGAAACAGAAGAAAACGTCGCAGGGGCTGGGGGGAAAGCTTGTTCGCAGCTGCTGCTTGTTCGACTGTGCTCAGCTGCTGCTTGTTCGAGACTTCAATTCGAGATTTCTTGTTCGAGACTTCTTGTTCACTTGTTCAATCATCCTCACAGGTATGTTAATTTTTATGTTTAGATTTGATTTAGGGCTCCAATTTATATGAATTAGGTTGAAATAAGGTGTGAGTTTTAGCCCTAAACTTGTTGAATTTTTATGTTTAGGTTTGATTTAGGGCTCCAATTTATATGAATTAGGTTGAAATAAGGTGTGAGTTTTAGCCCTAAACTTGTTGAATTTTTATGTTTAGGTTTGATTTAGGGCTCCAATTTATATGAATTAGGTTGAAATAAGGTGTGAGTTTTAGCCCTAAACTTGTTGAATTTTTATGTTTAGGTTTGATTTAGGGCTCCATGGGGAAGAAGAATAAATGCATAACCTCATTTTTCAAAAGAAAGAATGAAAATGAAGAACAAGCAGGGGCGCAGCTATTAAAGGAAGACGAGCAGAACTATAATTCTTCATCCATGATCCAACTAAACCGGGTACCCACCTTCCTCTTGTTTTTAATGTTTTGGTATCTTTAATCAATTGTTTGTTAAACAATGTTTACGTTTTAATGTTTGAGAACGGCTTTTAATTTGATATTAATGTTTGACCCGACCCGAATCGAATCACCGACACCCTACCCGACCCGAATCGAATCACCGTTGCCCGACCGAACATAGAAATTTTTTTTTAGGTCTAATACCTTCCGACCCCTCGAAATATTTTTTCAAGCTTCGCCACTGCGCATGAGCCCCTCCCTATATATATATAAGTATATATATATATGTGTGTGTGTGTGTGTGAAGGAGGGAGCCAGCGAGATCGTCCAAAACCAGACGGAGACGATCATGCCTGGCCGGCCCTTGGCCGTCCCCCGACTGGCCTCAGGCTAATGTTATGTAAAAAACAATGATAAGATATTTCTATTTTTCAGTATAGAAAATACTTAGATGTCTTTTTAGGTTGTAAAAGCATTAACAATGAAGTTCTTAACTTTATCTTTATAATTACTAAAAATCATATTTATCATTAATATTTAAGGATCTTCAAAAGACTCTCCACATCTCATTCTTTATCTTTATACGCTTTTTTTATTATTTGTTTCTTTTTATTTCATATACAATCTTAACTACTAACTATTTTGTCTTATTGTCGTTTTCTTCTAAAACTGTTTTTTAATAAGTTTTAATGAAACAAGTTCGGGTCAAGGTGGATCCGTCTAAAATTAGTCTTTTGGTTCTGGTTAGAACGGGTCGGACGTAAAATTATCAACATGTTATGTAGTCTGATATGTAAAAATGATAATTAATAATTGAAGTTTAGAGTGTACTAGTATAATAGAATAATAGCCCTATAAACAATCCTTTAGTGAGCATGTTTCTTCTATAAGCAAGGGCGGACCCATATAGAGTGGATCGGGTCCCCGACCCCTAATGTTTTTTTAAAAATTAGTAGATCCAGTATACTAAATTTTATAAGGACCCCATAAATACAATTAGGTTGACAACATAGAAAGAAAAGGAAAAATGGTGTAGTGGTAAACCCTTATCTTTACCAACAAGAGGTCATGGATTCAATCCTTGTATAGCTCGTTTTTCAAGTTTTTTTTTTAAATCTAATTCAAACCTCGCTCTGACCCGACACGAACGAGGATCGACCCAAAAAATTTAACGTTTTGTTATGAAAATTTTGAACACCAAAAAAATGGACCCAATGAAAAAAAAAATCCTGGGTTCGCTACTCTCTGTAAGCATGTATCAACATAGCATGTTATGTAAGCCTGCATCAACATCTTTTATAACTGAAAGCATCTTTGCCTCTCTAGATGTTATCTCACATGTATAGTAGTATATTGTTCTACTTAATCAAACTACTGTAACAAATGACACAAAAAAAATTAATGGGTAGTTAACATAAGACTGATGCAGTTCACAAGCTAGTAAACATAAGACTAATGCAGCTGCAGCTACTAGTAAAAAGAACCAAGTTCTGCTCTTTATACCAGCATCTGACATGTAATAGATAGTTAACATAAAACTAATGCAAGTCGCAAGCTAACATTAAAAAGGTGAATCAAGCCCACAACCAAGTTGCATAAAGGGCAGATGCATTAGATGTTGGAAATTTTGTGAAAATAACATTTTTCACAAATATAGGAAAATGATTTTTTTCTATTTTGGACTAGAAATAAATATAATAAAATGAGCGGGTTTTATATATTTATTTGTGGGTTTGTGTTCTATGTCGGAAGAGCTTCGCAACGAACTAAACCACGTCCAAAACGTAGCTAAGATGAATGAGATATCGATGCTCAAAGTTTGGTGTTTAAACTTGAAATGCTGAAAATGTGGGAAAGTAGCACCTTGTCCCACATCGGATGAGAGATGGAACTTAAAGGGGTATTTAAGTAGGATCTCTCCATCCTTATTGTTTCATGGAAGCACACACTAGTGTCCTCGCGAAGGGTGCGGAGCACCCTAACTCGCACTCGCACTTGCACACGCGCGCGCGTGGCGTGGGCGATGAGGCGCAATGTGGCGCTTTGATGGCGCACTTTGCACTTCTGACCACGTGCGCGTGGTGGAGGACAAGGGTTGCAAGGACCAAGTGGTAGGTGATGCGGCGCATGACGTGGCAGTCATGCGCGGGTGCACGCATGGTGCATGGGTCCTGCTGTGTCGTGCGCGGCGCACCAGAGTGAGTCAATACGGCGCGACTGTGTGGCGCGCTCGTATAGGCTCACAGGTGACGTGGCGCACGCGCGCGTGGACTTGAGCCAAGAGGCCGCACCGCGCATGGACGCACGGCTGTGAGCCAAGAGGCTGCACCGCGCATGGGCACGCGCGCGCGCAGAAGCTTCCAGCAGCAGTTACTGCAGTGCAGTTACGTTTTCAGCATTCGAAACTGACATAGTTAATGCGGTTGACTGAGAATTTAATGACGAATTAAGGTGCATTGAAGACGTTTAATGCAGTTTAATTCTCCCATTAAATTTGTTTTTCAGTTTCTTCAAGTCTAGCTAGTATAAATAGGTGCATCCTATTGAAGACCAAGACACCGAATTTACCAGCAATTTTATAATCTCCTCTCAGAAATTCTTCTCTTCTTCAAGCATTCAAGGTATACCTTCGGGTTGAAGTCAAGACCGGCAGTGCAACTGCTTGCGGCTGTTGTATCCTGGAAACAAACGTGTTCTCCAGGGAGACACGAAATTTGTTTTAAGGGACCCGTGTCTAACACGATCCTCAGCCTAGAACAGTTTCATCTGTTCGTGTTTTCTGTTCTTGTATTTCTATTTTTTAGTTGTATTTGTATTGTACTTCAATTTACATTCTGTATTTTTTCTGTTATTCAAGTTAATAAATTATTTTATTTTATTTTACACGAACGGATTCCTACAATCTTAAAACAAATTTTAAAACACCGTTCGTGTAGAATCACAAACTTCTCTGCTGTGATTTCAATTTTTTTTCTCACAGCAGGTTGTGTTTTAAAAGGTTTTTCTCTGTTTTGATTCAAAGTAGCGACTTTGTCAAAACAGAATTCTGTTTCTACTCCTTCTTCGTCTTTGGGTTCTAAGATCTTCTCTTGTAGTCTTCAAAGTTGGACTTAGAAGCTACGAGGCTGATTTTCTTACTCATCGAGTTTGTTAGTTAAATAATAAATCAGCACATTTATTATTCTAACAGTTTATTAACTTGGTTTTGTGGAATTTTTCAGAATGTCGACTGAAAATACCAACGTCAACGTTGTTGTCGGTACCCCTGTCAACACTGTGGGAGCGACCACAGTGGCAAATCATGCTGAACGACCCGAGAAGTTCTCGGGTCTCCACTTCAAAAGGTGGCAACAGAAGATGTTCTTCTACTTGACCACCATGAACCTTGCGAGGTTCTTGACGGAGACCGTTCCCCAACCTGCGGAAGGGGAGACCGATGCTCAGGCTCTGAGCGCGGTAGAGGCGTGGAAGCACTCGGACTTTATATGTCGAGGCTATGTTCTCAACGGTCTCTCGGATGCATTGTATAATGTGTACTATAATATCAAGACTTCTAAAGAATTATGGGAGTCTTTAGAGAAAAAGTACAAAACGGAGGATGCGGGAACAAAGAAATTTGTTGTCGCCCGTTTCTTGGACTTTAAAATGGTTGATAACAAGTCTGTTATGAACCAAGTCCAAGAGTTGCAAATTATACTAAATGACATCCATGCTGAGGGTATGGTACTTAGCGAAACTTTTCAAGTGGCAGCCATGATCGAAAAATTACCTCCTGCTTGGTTGGATTTTAAGAATTATCTTAAACACAAGCGAAAGGAAATGTCGGTCGAGGATCTTGTTCTTCGTCTTCGTATAGAAGAAGAAAACAGGGTGGCCCAAAAAGGCACCATTTTGCAAGCTTCGGCTAAAGCAAACATGGTGGAAGTTGGGGAGTCCTCAAAGGGCAAGAAAGGCAAGGGTAAAAAGGACAACAAAGGGAAAGCAAAGGTTAGCAACCTTGGACCTAAAAAGGGGGCTGTGAAAAAGAAGCCTGCGCTTTTCCAAGGAACTTGTTACAATTGTAACGAGACGGGGCACCGTGCTAACCAATGCAAGAAACCTAAGCGTGAGCGTGCGCACATGGTTGATGAGGATGGTATGCCTCTCATTGCAATGATAACCGAGGAAGCGGCTATGATTGAAGAAGTCAACGCGATGGGTGAAAACCCAAAAGGATGGTTCGTTGACACGGGTGCAACCCGCCATGTTTGTGGAGACAAGGCTCTTTTCTCTACATTCAAGGAAGCGTCGGGTGAAGAAAAGCTTTATATGGGGAATAAAGCTACCGCAAGCATCAAGGGGGAAGGCACGGTCGTCTTGAAGATGACTTCGGGCAAGGAGCTTACCTTGACAAACGTGCTTTATGTTCCAGAGATACGGAAGAATCTCGTGTCGGGATGGATGCTCAACAAGTTTGGATTTCGTCTAGTATTTGAATCGGACAATTTTGTCTTGTCTAGACGTGGAATGTTTGTTGGAAAGGGCTATGCCCTAAATGGAATGTTTAAAATGAATGTAATGGTTGTAAACCAAAACAAAAGTTTGAATGAAATTTCTACTTCTACTTACATGGTTGAGTCTTCTAATGTTTGGCATGGTAGACTAGGACATGTAAATTTTAATTCATTACGATGTTTAATTAAATTAAACTTGATACCAACATTCCATATCGAGTCCAATCACAAATGCGAGACATGTGTTGAATCCAAACTTACGAGATCATCGTTTAAATCGGTTGAACGAATAACCGAACCCCTTGATTTAATTCATACCGATGTGTGTGATTTAAAAGCGGTTCCCACGCATGGAGGAAATAAGTACTTCATCACGTTTATTGATGATTGTACGAAATATTGCTACGTGTATTTACTTAAAAGTAAAGACGAAGCAATAGAGAAGTTTATCTTGTACAAAAACGAAGTTGAGAATCAACTTAAAAAGAAGATAAAAGCTTTGAGAAGCGATCGAGGAGGTGAATATGTTGCACCTTTTGCGGATTTATGCGCAAAAAGTGGCATTGTACATGAGTGTACACCACCTTATTCTCCACAATCAAATGGCGTTGCGGAACGTAAGAACCGCACATTGAAAGAAATGATGAACGCCATGTTGATAAGCTCGGGAGTGAACCGAGAAATGTGGGGGGACGCCATTCTCTCAGCAAACTATCTTTTGAACAAGATACCTTTGAAAAATAGGGACGAAACTCCATATGAGTTATGGAGAAAAAGGAAGCCTTCGTACAAATACTTGAAAGTGTGGGGGTGCCTAGCTAAGGTGATTGTACCACCTCCTAAGGCTCTTAGGATAGGACCCAAAACTGTTGATTGCATTTTCATTGGATATGCACATCAAAGTAGTGCGCATCGTTTTCTTGTATATGAATCCAAGAATCCCGATGTACACAAACACACTATCATGGAGGCAAATCCTAATATCGTCTCATATTTTGAGAATGTGTTTCCTATGTTAGGACAAACACATGCGCCTTCATCAAGAGCGGTTGATGAAGCAGGTCCAAGTTCGTCTACATGGTTAGATGAAGCAGGACCAAGTTCGTCTACAAGGATAGATGAAAGACATGAACGACCCGAGGTCGAGGAGGGTGAGCTTAGACGAAGTAAACGACAAAGGGTTGAAAAATCCTTTGGTCCAGACTTCATGAGCTATATGGTTGAGGGTGAGCCCAATACCTACCGCGAAGCGGTTACCTCCGCGGAAGGACCTCAATGGCAAGAAGCAATTAAGAATGAGATAGATTCTATATTGCAAAATCATACTTGGGAGTTAGTAGATCTTCCACCTGGTTGTAAACCACTTGGATATCGTTGGATATTCAAAAGGAAGATGAAAGCCGATGGAAGTATTGATAAATACAAGGCAAGGTTAGTAATCAAAGGATTTAGACAAAAGGAGGGTCTAGACTACTTTGATACTTACTCGCCTGTAACGCGAATAACCTCTATATGATTGGTTCTTGCAATTGCGGCTCTAAGAAATTTGGAAGTTCACCAAATGGATGTAAAGACCGCATTTCTAAATGGCGATTTAGAAGAAGAAATTTACATGGAACAACCTGAGGGTTTTTCTGCCCCTGGAAACAAGGGTAAAGTATGTAAATTGGTCAAGTCTTTGTATGGCTTGAAGCAAGCTCCAAAACAATGGCATCAAAAGTTTGATCATGTCATGATTGACAATGGTTTCAAAATAAATGAGTGCGACAAGTGTGTTTATTTTAAAGACACACCAAGAGGTTATGTGATTCTATGTCTTTATGTAGATGATACGCTTATCATAGGGAGTGATGATAAGATGATCAACTCAACGAAAGACATGTTGAAAGCGAGGTTTGACATGAAAGACATGGGTCTCGCGGATGTGATTCTTGGAGTAAAAATCACTAGAACCCAAAATGGTCTTGTGTTGAGTCAATCTCACTACGTGGACAAGATCCTTGGGAAATTCAATTCGGACGATACGAGTATAGCTCGATCTCCAATTGATAATACCCAACGCCTAAGGAAAAATAGAGGCGAGAGTGTTTCTCAGTTAGAATACTCAAGGATCATTGGTAGTCTCATGTATCTAATGACATGTACTAGACCCGACTTAGCGTACGCTGTGAGCAGGCTAAGTAGATACACCAGTAATCCGAGCGAGGATCATTGGAAAGCTATCACGAGGGTGCTTAGATACATAAGATACACGAGAGACTATGGATTGCATTATACCCGTGATCCAGCAGTGATCGAAGGATTCACTGATGCGAACTGGATATCGGATATAAAAGATCATAGATCGACAAGTGGATATGTGTTTACACTTGCTGGCGCAGCTATAGCTTGGAAGTCTTCCAAGCAAACGGTTATAGCTAGATCTACGATGGAATCCGAATTCGTCGCTTTAGATAAAAGCGGGGAAGAGGCGGAGTGGCTACGTAAATTTGTGGAAGATATTCCAAGATGGCCAAAGCCGTTGACGGCGATCTGCATACATTGTGACAATCAGTCTGCTCTTGCTAGAGCACAAAACATGATGTACAATGGCAGATCAAGGCACATTCGACGTAGACACAACACGGTACGACAACTTATCTCAACGGGTGTTATCTCAGTTGACTATGTGAGGTCAAATGAGAACATTGCGGACCCGTTAACGAAAGGCTTAAGCACAGATAAGGTGTATAGGTTGTCAAGAGGAATGGGACTAAAGCCCATAGATGAAGGGAATATGAGGGAAACCTAACCTAGTTGACTGGAGATCCCAAGATCTAGGTTCAATAGGCAAACTTAATCATAAACCCAAAGGGAGTCACTGTGGGGGGTACCCCAAAATCAATAAAGGGAGTTGTATACTTCCTAGTCCATTCCAATCAGTGACATGAAGGAAAGGTTAAGCATGTTGAGGTTAAGGATTTTGAGGAAATCCGAATTAACCATGATGCTTTTAATGATTCAGAGGAATCACCTATGTTAGAGAGAAGTGGGGTCGCTTCGAATGGATTTGTGGGGAGGCGCAAATCCTAGAGCTCTCGCAGAACCAGGAACGTGTTCCATGACCATGAACAGACACAACCATGAGGTCTTAACTCGACTAGGGAGAGTATTGCGTGAATGTATATTGTCGCCTACATAAATGGGGGATTGTTCAAGGACACCGCGTCTACAAGACCCTAGGAGGCTAAGTATGCTTCACAAAAGGAGGTTCAAAGGTTACACATACCTATCTTGCAATACTCAACTGTTGAACGTGTATCGTTGAAACTTGATAGATCGATTTCTATTCATGTGGGGGATTGTTGGAAATTTTGTGAAAATAGCATTTTTCACAAATATAGGAAAATGATTTTTTCCTATTTTGGACTAGAAATAAATATAATAAAATGAGAGGGTTTTATATATTTATTTGTGGGTTTGTGTTCTATGTCGGAAGAGCTTCGCAACGAACTAAACCACGTCCAAAACGGAGCTAAGATGAATGAGATATCGATGCTCAAAGTTTGGTGTTTAAACTTGAAATGCTGAAAATGTGGGAAAGTAGCACCTTGTCCCACATCGGATGAGAGATGGAACTTAAAGGGGTATTTAAGTAGGATCTCTCCATCCTTATTGTTTCATGGAAGCACACACTAGTGTCCTCGCGAAGGGTGCGGAGCACCCTAACTCGCACTCGCACTCGCACACGCTCGCGCGCGCGTGGCGTGGGCGATGAGGCGCTTTGATGGCGCACTTTGCACTTCGCATCGCCGCGAGCCGCTTGAGAGCCGCCTTTGTATTTTTGACCACGTGCGCGTGGTGGAGGACAAGGGTTGCAAGGACCAAGTGGTAGGTGATGCGGCGCATGACGTGGCAGTCATGCGCGGGTGCACGCATGGTGCATGGGTCCTGCTGTGTCGTGCGCGGCGCACCAGAGTGAGTCAATACGGCGCGACTGTGTGGCGCACGCGCGCGTGGACTTGAGCCAAGAGGACGCACCGCGCATGGTGACGTGGCACACGCGCGCACGGCTGTGAGCCAAGAGGCCGCACCGCGCACGGCTGTGAGCCAAGAGGCTGCACCGCGCATGGGCAAGCGCGCGCGCAGAAGCTTCCAGCAGCAGTTACTGCAGTGCAGTTACGTTTTCAGCATTCGAAACTGACATAGTTAATGCGGTTGACTGAGAATTTAATGACGAATTAAGGTGCATTGAAGACGTTTAATGCAGTTTAATTCTCCCATTAAATTTGTTTTTCAGTTTCTTCAAGTCTAGCTAGTATAAATAGGTGCATCCTATTGAAGACCAAGACACCGAATTTACCAGCAATTTTATAATCTCCTCTCAGAAATTCTTCTCTTCTTCAAGCATTCAAGGTATACCTTCGGGTTGAAGTCAAGACCGGCAGTGCAACTGCTTGCGGCTGTTGTATCCTGGAAACAAACGTGTTCTCCTGGGAGACACGAAATTTGTTTTAAGGGACCCGTGTCTAACACGATCCTCAGCCTAGAACAGTTTCATCTGTTCGTGTTTTCTGTTCTTGTATTTCTATTTTTCAGTTGTATTTGTATTGTACTTCAATTTACATTCTGTATTTTTTCTGTTATTCAAGTTAATAAATTATTTTATTTTATTTTACACGAACGGATTCCTACATTAGATACCCTACTCAACCAAACAGTTTTGGTACATATGGGCCAAAAATCAACTAACATCAAATGAAGCGGTCAACCAGGTGACGAATATAAACATTGATCTTCGTCTTGCCTAAACACATCATGTTACTTACAAAAGGTGCAAAATCAATCATCTAACGCACATTCATTTAACTATTACAGACCATTATACAAAGTAACATATGCAAAATGTTCCTTCAAAAAGCCTTTCTTCATCAATAAAGTTGACTAAAAAATGTTTGATCTTCAAAGTAGTCAAGAATATTTCTTCAATCATGATCGTCTCTCATCATGATTTCCCTCTGAAATTTCGCTTGAGCGTGTGACTCCTCCCAAAGGGTATATTTCATCTTTCTTAATTTGATCATTTCCTTGGCTTGCCTGCCTTGGGTCTTTTGTTTTTTTTGTAGCTTTCCTACCCATTGGTCGGTCTAACTCAATAACTTCATTCTCGACCGAATTCTGCAATGGGGATGGGTTGTGGTCGTGGTCGGGGATGAGACCATCGACCTTCGCTTTGGGGCATTCTTTGTTGTGTGTGAAATCCACTTAGGTTGGTCCTTTAATAGGTACCAACAATGCTCAAACTTAAAGGTGCCCTTACCCTTTTCTAGTGATGTGTACATAATCTTAGCTTTCTCTATCTTATCTTGCTCGGTCATGCCACTTTGATTTAACCCTTTAACTTGAGCTAGTTTTGCACAATATTTATTTGTGGCAAGTTGAATACATGACCTGTATTAAAGACTTTATTGTCCGCTCGGTTTTCGTTTCTTTATATTGTTGAAAGTAATCAAAGATTTTTTTCCAAGAGTTGAGAGTGTCTTTGATCTGTTCCTTGAATGGCATCAAGGCTACAATTTAGCCATGCTTAGACAAGACTATGAAAAAGAATAAAAACTAAATAAATTGTATGATTTATTTTAGTGCAAATTTTAAACTAGAACAAAAGATACCCAAGTTCCACCATGAGAAACTCATTGTTTAAACATACAGGAGAAGAGAACTATGATCAGACACCCGCAACTTATGTGTCTATGCCAATAATATTGATCAATGGCTGTTAACTGCAGGCCCTATCTATGATCAATATTAAATTGGGGCACCAACCAGGAGGACGATTAAATGAAATGCATTCCGAAAAGTATTAGAATACCTTGGAGTGTAAACGAGCCGGGCTGAGCCCACGCCTTCCACTACTCGAGCTCGCCCCGTCATGTTTTTTTGAAGCTCAAACTCGGCTCGCGAGTAAAACCTAAAGCTCGAGCTCGCTTCTATATCGCTCAAACAAGCCAAAGCTCGGTTTGAGCTCGGCTCACCAATGTTATTAGTTTATATAAAACATGTTTAAATTGGTAGAATTGCATATAAAGAAACTGGACAATACAAACCATATAAAAATAAAATAAAAGCAACACCATATTGCAAATAAAATGGTTAAGAGACCAACATATACAATGCACAAAGTTTAAAATAGAAGTGCATAGACCTGCTACTACACATACAACATTAATTGGTGTTAAATTCACAACTAACATACTCACAACAATAAAAAAAATCGATAAAAAATGGGTTGTAATAGTAATTTAATGGTTTTATAGGTTTTACCATTAGGTCTTGGGTTTGATTCTCACAAGAGGGTTTTTCCCATATTTATTGGGTTTGATCCTGAATTGCTGTATAGGCTTTATTGCCTAGTGGAGATGAATGTGATAGGGCTGGTGGCACGATGATACTCCAGTGGTACGTCAGTGATCCAAATTTGTCGTTAAAAAAATAATAAAATTTAAAAAAAACATGTAAAGATTAAAGATGGTAGATTAGTTAGTATATTTAAATATAGAGGTGCACAAAATAACCGGTTAATTAACCGTAACCGGTTATTAACCGAAACCGTAACCGGTTATTAACCGAAACCGTAACCGGTTAATAACCGATTTAGGAATAACCGGTCCAGCCGGTTATTTAACCGTAGGTTAGTAACCGGTTACAAGTTTTTAGTATAATAACCGGTTATTAACTGGTTTTTTTAAACCGGTTTTTTAACCGATAGACTGGTTAACCGAAAAAATAACCGAAAAATTCAAAAAAAAGGCAAAAAAAACCGGTTTTTAACCGAAAATAACCGGTTAAATAACCGAACCGGTTAAAGTAATTAACCGGACCAGTTAAAAAAATAACCGGTTAAAGTAATAACCGGTTAAAGCATTAACCGGTTAAAGTCAAAAAGTCAAATTAACCGGTATAACCGGTTAACCGATCCGGTTATTAAAATTAACCGGTTTGTGCACCTCTATTTAAATATATGAATCTATGTGAGTGGTGCCATGGCATGGTGGCAACAACCTTAGTCATCGTAATCGTTGTCTATTTATTAGCCCAGTTTACAGCGATCAATTTTCACATAGCCCAGTTTGCATAAAATCTTGACCACAGAGAAAGATGGCCCAATTTTTACGGCCCATTGGATTTGGTCAAAGAAACACAACCGTATCTCCCTGTTTTGCAACATCTATTTTCATAATGAAAATCAAGATTTAGTGTCGGACTGTCGGCTTAATAACTAGAGTATTTAAAACTTTTGTTCTATCAAAATCAAAACCGTAATTTTAAAGAATAATCATCTCATGCATGATTATAAAAAGTAGGAGTAAACTGCTAAAATGATTTATGAGGTTTGTTCATTTTTGCTACTTTAGTCCAAAACTCAAATCTTTTAAATATGAGTCCATGTGTTTTCATTTTTGTTGCCATTTTCCGGCCAAAAACGTTTTTCCAGCGACCGGAGACTAACGGCGTTAGCTTTCTGTTAGTCAGGGTCCATTGAATGCCAATATGTGAAAAGATTGGTCCGCCAGTGGGAATTTTTGAAGTTAGGACCGTTGCCGGCCAATGGGCAATAGTTGGGATTATTAAAATCCATTATTCCTTAAAAAAAATACTGGCTGGATAATTAACAGACTCCCAGGTTCTGATGAAAATATACAAAAAAAAAAACTTCCTTGAATACAAACGGGCCATCCTAACCTTGTACCATCTCCGAAGTATAATTTAGGCTTATCTATAACCTAGAAGTAAGAAATAATATTTTTTTCTAATATGCAAGGCCCAAAGCATTTTACGACAACCCTCAGGATAACACACTCCATTAAGGGTGTGAACGAACCAAACGTTTAACAAACCATTTGGCGACATTTGTTCGTCTAATAAAGGAACAATCATGAACAAGAAATTATGTATTATTAATTATATGAGCAAACGTGAAAAGAGGTTGCCTTCGTTCCATTATGTGCGTGAACTTTCAGTAATGTGTTGGTTCGTTTACGTGTATTAGTGTTCGTTCATTTATGTTCATTAATGTTCGTTCGTTTATGTTCATTTAATTCATCATACATAATTGGAATATGATTTATATGGTTTTATTGCCGTTTTGTGATTAATCAAGAGAAGTTAAGTTGTCAACAAAACACTAATTAGCATGACACAAAAAATATCATCACACAAATGAAGTTACATATAGCGTTTCAAATGGATGTTAACATATCCATAATACATCCATTTCTTGGTCTTTCAAAAGATGTTTCTCTATAAAGTAAAGAAATCACCAATATCAGTTTTCTTTAAAATGATAGAGAAATATGTTTGAATAATAGAGCAAATGTTACATTTTGTTGATTAAGAAGATTGGTTTAGTATTATTTTCATTATTTTTATTGTATTTGCTTTTTTTTAGGATACTGAACATTTTAGAATTATTTTTTAAATTAAATCAACCACATATAATTCAACTTTTGTTGGTTTTTAGATTTTAAGAAACAAGAAATTGAAAATCAATCCCAAAAAACATAATTTTATAGGTATGTATGTATATATTTATGTTTTAATGTGTATGTATATTGTCACGGGGCCAAATATTTGAAGGTTATAATGTTATGGGCTGTGTTTGAACGCGTGTGTTACTGGCTAGTCCGGGACTTTATTAGGGGAGGGAGTCAGTGTCAAGGAAGAGGTGTACTTGCCTAGTTGTATCTACGACGAACGCAGCATTGGTCGAGAGATGGCGTCGCTCTCCTGATGAGTCCAAGGTAGGACGAAACTGGTGACCCACACAAAAAAGCAGGATGGATTGGCTTGTCCCTGGGGACTTGCGGACGCCACACGGGGGTCAAAAACTAACCCCGTAACAACTTTATATCAGAGCAGAACGATTCTCGGATACGTTGGAACATGACTCTTAACCAAATGAGCTTAACATTTAGGTGGTGTTTGTTTTTTTTAAAAAGAGTTTCCTGCCTCTTCTGTCTGCACCGTGCAGAGGCGGGAAGAGGTTTAGCCTCAAAAGAGTGTTTTTTTTTTTTGAGAAGTGCTTCCTGCCTCTCCCCAGCCTCTTCATGAGGAAGTGATAAAACCAAAGCTTCTCCAAGAAGAGCTTTACCTCTTCTTGGCACCACCTCCACCTCCACCCATGCTCCGCCCCTGCTCCGCCACCACCACCACTGCTCCGCCACCATCATCATCATCATCACCACCCCTGCTCCGCCACCACCACCTCCACTCCGCCACCACCTCCACTGCTCCGCCACCATCATCATCACAAACAAAACCCCCAAATCTTCTCCACCTCCACCTCCACTCCGCCATCACCTCTGCTCCACCTCCACTCCGCCACCACCTCCGACATCATCATCAACATCACAAACAAAACCCCCAAAACAAAACCCCCAAAACGAAAACCCTAAATCGATCGTTGCAGGTTCGATTCGTTGCAGGTTCGATTCGTTGCAGGCTCGATTCGTTGCAGGTTCGATTCGTTGCAGGCTCGATTCGTTGCAGGTTCGATTCGTTGCAGGGGTGGTGAAGTGGTGGCGGAGCAGGGGTGGTGACGGTGGTTGTGATGATGGCGGTGGTGAAGTGGTGGCGGTGGTGATGATGGCGGTGGTGCAGATTGTAGAGAGAGAGTAGAGAGAGAGTGGAGGTGCAGATTGTGTGGTGTGTGTTAAACCTAGAAGAAGAAGAGGTTTTATATAAAAGAAAAAACAAACCCTCTTCTCCTTGCAGACTGAAGACATTTGGTCCACCTCTTCTCCTGCAGATGCCTGCAGATGTGGCCTGCAGCAGAAGAGGTTTTCAAGAAGAAAAAACAAACAGCACCTTAGAGTATGGTTACGCAATGGTGGTGGGAGAAGACCAAATATGGGTTTGCTTCGGCAAAGGTCTTTGTATTCCGCGAGTATGGGATTGTGTGAACCGCTCAAGTATAGTGGCAGTGAAGCCCTCCGTGTTATGTTCTAAAATCTACGGTTCAAGCAGCGCTGTAAAAGAGAAGTTTTGTGAAAGCTGCTACAATCCTCCAGGTTCCCGTATGCCTGGAAAAATGGTGAACATCGGCACCAACATAAATCTGATGCGACGGACGTCAGCGCCACTCATAACCAGAACTTATGTACTATATTCAACACGCACGACATAAGATCATTGTTGATGTGCTTTTGGGTGTCCTACCCTCCCAAAATGAATCATGCTCAACATAAGGGGATCATGCATTGTCAAGTATGCGAGCTGGTATGTGATGGCAAGCATGCACGAGGACATGCATGAAATGGTGGTAGGAGAGTGTCACGGGCCAAATATTTGACGGTCGCAATGCTATGGGTTGTGCTTGAACGCTTGGGTTACTGGCTAGTTCGGGACTTTATCGGGGGACGGAGTTAGTGTCAATGAAGAGGTGTACGTGCCTAGTCGTATCTACAATGAACGCATCACTGGTTGAGAGTTGGCGTCGCTCTCCTGATGCGTCCAAGGCACGAGAAAACTGGTGATCCACACAAAGAAGCGGGATGGATTGGCTTATCTTCGGGGACTTGGGGATGCTACATGGGGGTTGAAAAGTAACCTTGTGACAACTTGATGATTCACCATTGATACCGGAGCAAGTCATAATTTCATCACCCTTGAAGAGGCTAGGTGACTTGGCATGCCGATCACATTCCATGAAGGATGGATCAAAAGAGCCAACGGGGAACCTGATCCGATCAGAGGGTACGCGTGGAAAGTAAAGTCAAAGGTCGGGACGTGGTCAGGAAAGATAGACTTCACCATAGCACTACTAGACGACTATGACATTGTCCTCGGAATGGAGTTCTTCCGACAAACCAATGCCATGCCAGCACCATTCCTAAACACAATGTACCTTGTCAAAGGGAAACAGGTGCACACAGCTACACTAGAAGCTAGACCAAAGCAACAAACCAAGAACATATCTGCATTGCAGTACACAAAGACAAGACCGAGGATGCTCAAGAATCGCAACGAGGACATTGCGAATTTAGGTGGGGGAAGATGTCACGACCCGCCTGAAAATCAGATCTTTACACCACAATTTCGGAACCTTCCGGGCTATTCAAGGCACGTCAAGGGCTGCTGGAAAATTCCGGAGAATGCTACAAAATTCTAGTCTCAAAGATCAAGCTACAAAGTTGTGGAACACTCTAGAAATGGCTGGAAAATTCAGCCATAAAAGTTCCAACGAAGAAGCATCTAGATCATCCTTGAATCATCAAGTAAATATCAAGATATTATCAAGGAAACATGTAGAAAAGACTGATCATAAGTGCAACCAAGGAACTTTCTAGATCAGCCAAGAAAGAGCTCAAAGTGTTGGATATTTCAGCAAGAATACTTTAGAATCTCTACCATAAAATATCTTGTATAGAAAGCTCTAGACTAGGATCATTCTAGATCTGATCCAACTAGTATAAATAGATGTAAATGGGTCTTATTTGAGGTACCTAACTTCTTGTAATCACTCTCACTTATAATACTTGTTCAAGTAATATAAAAGCATCTTTCTTGTAGTATTGCACTACAAACTTGTTCTTGTGTTCTCACAAAACAAATACTTCCGCTGCCATACTTAAACCAACCCAACCAAAAGGCCTAACTTAGAAGCATTCTAAGTGCCGCATGAGAGTTCAGGAATTACTCCGTGACAATATGTATACGTACATGATGTGTATGTGTATGACATGGCATGTTAAAGCGACATAACTCGATATGAAGCTAAGAAAGCTAGCGTTTAAGGAAAACGAGCCAGGGTCGTAAATGGGTCAACATATATAAAACGTGACTAAAAGATGGGATGTCAAGAACCTAGAGAAGGTAGGATGAGCAGTTGGCTAGATCTATTATGGGTGGTACATAGATCAAGTTGGCCTCGTGAACAACATGATACACTATCTCCCTTCAACCATTTAAGTGAAATACGACATGTTAAGACATGAACACGACATGTTACTACATGTTTGATATTTACCCATTAACAGGTCTTAACGGATGTTGTATAACGGTCTTAAGTCTTAACAGATCTTAACAGGTCATATCATGTCTGACATGACCTGTTAAGACATGAACATGACAAGACACAAACACGAAATAGGTAAACACAAACACGACACGAAATTAAATAGGTCTTATCATGCCGACCTGTTATAGACACGAAACCTGTTAACTTCGTGTAGGTTTGTGTTGTATTATCGTATCGTGTCAGAATTCTCAGCCCTACTCATCTATCTTAGTGACCGTATAAGCTTGTTCAATATATTGGAACACATCAACTATAATTACTTTCTAACCGACTTACTTATATCACCTATACCCGCCGGAGTTACTTTCTTACCGACTTACTTATATCACCTATAAATATACCCGCCTTTTTTTACAAAAAATATCCGTTTCACTCTCTCTCATTATAACACATGCAACATGATTTCAATCATCTAGACATCTTGTACGTACATATTGGATCAATTAGTTCGTTTCTTAATGTGATTTTTAGGATAAAACGTAACTATTGCATGTCATTTTGCTTCAAATTCATGAATTAATGTGTTTTAGTGTGAAAATTTGCATACTGTTTTAGGATTCAATTCATATTTCGTTCATGTTTTTATAGATCTACATGTAAATCGTGTACGTATCTCGTGAGTTTGTATGTATGTTGAATAGATGTGTTGTATGTGACATACAGATTCGAAATTCGTATATATGTTGAATAGTTCGTATTTTCTATAGATCCAATATTTCGTCATACGGTGCGTTCGTGTTTCTAATCTTCATGCACCACGTTAACTTGATAATTTCACTCCAAACTAATGTTAATTTATCAACGCATACGAATTCAAAATTCGTATGGATGTTGTTCAGCCTGTCTTGCTCCAACTAATGTTAGGTTTCCAGTTGACGTGTTGAGTTTAGGATGAAATTGATCCGTTTTGTGTTTACGTGTAAATTGAACTTTAATCATAGGGATTGATTCTTGTTTGTAAAGGATTTTTTGGTTTTCTCTTGTTACCTTATAATCGGATTGAATTAGTGTTTTAATAAATTATTTTCACTGTTGCAATCAATGTCAATGAGGGCTGCAACTGTGTATGTGCATTTCACTGGCACAGCTTTCGAGGATCTTAATCTTAAGCAAATCTGGTATGACAGATTCATCTTTAGAATTATCATTAAAACTTTCTAAAACCTCTTCTTAATTAATTGCAATAAGTCATACCTGGATATTGTAACGCCCCAAAATTTGAATGTTTATATTCGTTAATATGTTTCCATATGATATAACATGAAATAAATTAACTAGGCTCTTTAACCTAGTTATTTACTTAGTTAAACAACTAAGGGATGAAATTTGGGACAATTTTGATCAAGTGACAAACACGAGGGGCTGAACTTAGAGATTTGAGATGAAGTTTGGATTAAATAGAAAGTTCAGAATTTGGTGTATGTAGTTTGTGTGTGTGTCGTGTATAGAGATGGAGAAAGAGGAGAAATCCTCTTAAAACAAGGATGCAAAATCTGCCCCAAATCTAGGTTAAATTGAATGATAAACCTTGCATGAACGAAGATTCCTCACCATCTAGCTCTAACAATCATGAGGTAAGTTGTAATTTTTGATTTATTGAATTTGCAAATGATTAATCCATGAATTAGTATGAAATTAGGCATGAGTATGTGTTGGAATCACCAAATAGAACTTGTGTTATGAATGATTTTAAGTAATTTGATGTTTGAAGGTGAAACCCACTAGAAGTGGTGAAGATGGTGACATAGGTGTATCCCCCAAGTCCAATCCTTATTCAATCTTTATGTGTCATGTTGTATGTAACGGATTCTTGTAGGTAGATTGAATGTGATATGAAATTGTTAATGTTTTGATTATATTTGATGAATGAAAGCAAGAAGTAGGAAGTTAGGCATGAAATACTTGTACATTATCCTTTGATATTGGTATGCACGCCAAGTGTTTGATGAAAGGTCTAAATGAAAATATTATGTGAAAACGTACGCAAGTAGTGTGTGATTGTGTATAGAATATACCAATGAAGTAATTAATGATAGGTTAGCATGAGAAATGTGCTTTGGATGGATTTCATGTGGTTATCTAGTTTGCTAAAATGATTTTAGTAAGAAGTATGTTGTAGGAGATTGTACTCTATGTTACAATGGGTGGTGCACATCATGTGTAAGACAACTTGCTTAATGGTGATTTAGAAAAGAATGTGTACTAAATGTATAGCTTTTATACTTACTAGTAAAGGATGATGTTATGATTATGCTAAATTGGCTAACATGGTATGTGGTTGTCAAATGTAGAATCATGAAAGCTTAGTATGTGAAATGATTTTTGTGTATATCATGTATGGAATCAAGTGATCGTGTAGTTGTATAGGCCATACAACATGAATATGAAATATGTATAACATTATTACAACGGTCTACCATATCAAGATAAGTAGGGGTGTTCAAAACCGGATATCTGAAAATTCGGATATCCGAAATTTTCGGATACCAGATTTTACTATCCGAATCCGTATCTGAGATTTCGGATATCCGATCGATAGTGAATCGGATATCCGAAAATCCAAATTTTTATTTAATTTTTTACTTTTTATTCTTTTTTCATATTCCGAACCAGATATTTCGGATAGTTTCGGATATCCGAATATAAGTTTTTGGATATTTCGGATATTCGGATATCCAAAAAATAAAAAATAAAATTATATTTTCGGATATTTCGGATATCCGAAATATCCGAAAAAATTTAAAATCACTATCCGAATCCGAAAAATTCGGATATCCGAATTTTCGAATATTTCGGATTCGGATATCGGATTTTTGGATACGGATAGTTTTGAACACCCCTAAAGATAAGTGTGTGTTCATAAGTTAGAAGATATATGCTAGAAAGTTGACTTTTTGAAGGTCAACAATGTATAAATAACATGGTTAGGCATGTTAACACAAATGTAAGATTAGAGAGAACATAAGATATGTGTTAGACCAAATATGTATTATGTATGATGACGAAATTGGGTTTCGTGGATGTTGAACAATGTGCTTGTCAATTCATGTCTTATGCATGTTCATGAACTATTAATTAAAGTCAATGTAACTAAGAGGTGAAATGGATGTTGATATGAATGAGCATACATACTAACAATGTTATAAACATGACAGTATGAAAGGATGAACGAAATTAGCATGGGCTCAATCACGGAAGGCTAATGGGTCTAGAGGAGGCAAGGAAGCAAGCACGAGTACGAACGCTTAAAGTAAGTGTTCCCGAGCTCACTTCTTGTTATTTAAATGAAGTTATGTATGCTTGATTATTGGGAACCATATAAAGATGGGTATGTAATGGTAGTATAAAGGTAAGTATGATGGAAATTGATTATATGTAGTTGATTATGTTTGAAACCATATGGAATAAGTAAACGGGCCACAAATACGAAAGTAATTAACCAAGTTGTGAAAATTGGATGATGGGAAATGAGAATTAGAATAGGAATGATTTGGGGACTTGGGAAAGATGTCAATTCATCTTTCGGGACCATCGGGGCGCGCGAAAAGGGGTCAAAAAGGCTCAAAAGAACGAAATCCAGTGTTGGACCTACAGGTCTTGTCGCCGACGCCCCTGCAGGTCGTCGCCAACGCCATGCCCCTTTTCAGCCGACGCCTTAAGTTGTTGCGCTTCCGGTCCGACGTCGGAAGCTAGTTTCTCACGTTTTTCTTGGTACCCAAGGTCCCGTTAAGCTTCCTAAAGGTACCCCAAGCCTACTATAGAGTTTTGTGGGGTACAAGTAAGGACGGAACCCATACGGGAGCTTGCACGAAGATGTAGCATGTATGTTGGTGCGTGTAAATGTGGATTTTGTTATGTATGTGATTGATTCTCGTAGGAATGATTGTACTTGGATGTAACACACGTGTGAATGGTCATAACTAGTACATAGGCATGTTTATATACGGAAAATGGTGTGCCTAACAAAGTAATGTGATTCAAAGAAATTAAGTGAATGTGATTGTATGTGTGTATATAAATAAGAATTCATACCAAGTGTATGTAGTATGAACTTAGAGGTGTATACGTGTGTATGGGAAACGTAAGTATGTGCTTGGATATATGAACGTGTACGCATGTGATGTAATCTAATGATTGCAAATTAATAGAATGTGTTTATGTGAAGTTGTGGGTTTTCAATATGTTTAAGGGTACATGTTGCTAATCATGTTATCATTGAGAATGGAATGAAAAGTGCAGGTATGTTAACGTTGGGTCCAAGTGAATTGATGCCGGGAAGTAGTGGACGAGTTTGGAAGGATATCTTGTGTCGTTAGAATGCAATATGGTCCTTTAGCTATATGTTTATAATATAAGTATGATGTCACCAGTTACTAATGTGTCGGTTATTTATGGTGACTGTAGGTTATTCGGATCATCATTATTATCATAAGGAAGAAATACATGTACAAGGGAACAAACACATGTGCAAAGGAACAAATACATGTACAAAGGAACAAATATTTACATAAAGGAACAAATACATGTATAAAGGAATAAATATTTACACAAAGGAACAAATACATGTACAAAAGAATGTAACACCCCAAAATTAGGGACGATGATCGAGTTGAAGATCATGGACTGTACGGAGAAGTGGTCACATATTTTGTATTCATAGGTTATAAGGGTTACATTAACTAAGGATGAATGATGTATTTATTTTAAAGAAGTCGTTTTAAACGGTTTTCTAGTATGTTAGAACAATTATAAAGAAAAAAAATTTCGGTTCGCATTTCCGTTGCGTACATTTTGTTTAAAATGGTTTAGGGTCTTACAAATATGGAGTACGCTTTGTTGTCTGAATACTCATGTCATGATATTAGACGCTATAAGCAGATTATTGATTTTGTTACAGGTAATTATATCCATTTGATTTCGTTTGTCTATCTCACTACTATACCAATTTTATTTTTTTAATCTCAGGTGATGTTGAAAGTTTAAAGGTGTAAATGGATAAGCTTAGGTAATTACTTTAGATTTAGTTTACCGCATGCTACAATATGTTGGAAATCGGTAAGTTTGGGCTGATACTTAGTTCCTGTGTTTATTGATCACATGGTTGCGGACTTGATTCATCAAAACTATGGTGAAGGGCACTTTGATGAAACCGATGTCCCAACTCTATGGTTTGTGGGCTTGCTTCATCAAGTTGTTAATTCACCCATTATTATTCTACTTCACTGATGTTTCTGTTACAATGAAATTTACCAAAATCCTCTAGTGCCTTTGGAGGAGGCTTCGGAGATGTTCGGGGAAATTGCAAAAAAAAAACACGCAAGAAAATACAGCAATGTTTGTGGTGAATATAGTGATCTTATTGGTGATTACGTCTCTCTTTCTCTCTCATACACACACACACACATATATATATATATAAGAAGTATCAAGCTCAGATATATATATCACTATAATTTTATTTTATTTTTTTGTCAGGGGAAGCACTGAGGTACAACCTGGTTCATCGAAATGATCCATCTAAGACTAAAGAAGAAGGTAATAATGAAGTAGAACCTGCTGAGGCCACTGCAATCATTGATGCTGTTGTGCTTGAAGTGACTAATGTACATGCTCAAGGTAGTGATTCAGCTGAATCTGATCATAGCGCAACCAATGATCCCGTGCATCCATCTAAGACTGAAGTAGAAGGTAAGAATGAAATAGAAGCTACTGAGGCAACTGCAATCATTGATGCCGTTGTGCGTGAACTGATTAATGAACATGGTCAAGGTAGTGATTCAACTGAATCTGATCATAGCGCAGCCACTGATGGCACCAAGGAGGATAAATAGGGGTGAAAATAGTCACTTGTTGAATATCAGATTTTTGTCATTTGTGTGTGGATCTTAGGTCTAAGTATTTAAAAGAACCCTACTGTTTATATTTGAATATGGGATTTTAGTGTTGCTCTCCTCTATAATGCAAGCACACGATTTAGTCACTTCTATCTTTCATGTTGTGTGTGTGCGCGCTCATGTTTATGTGCATTTATCATTAGATGAGGCAGGATGGCAGGTTGGGTAAGGGTCAAAACATTCGGTTTGAAACAACTTTGTTTAAAAATTATTAAGATGTCAATGTAAAAACTATTTAGGATTTTTTATGGGGATTAAAAATAGATTTTGGGACTTTTAACCCATTTTATCCCTTTCTTTTTAGGTATGTATGATTTTTTTTTGACAACTAAGATCGGATCTGAGAGAAATGTATTGGTTTGGGTTTTGAGTTTAGAAACAAAGAGTTGTCTTGGATTAGAACCTGGTGATCGGAGTCAAGATGCAGATCTGACCGTTGCTGAGAGGGCAGATCCAGCCGTTTGTATGAAGAGACCGAGACACGCTTGTGCTCGGTCCCACGAATGGCGCCAATGTCGAATCCAAGGACTGAAACGGCTTGGCGTTACTAACCTTGAACTCAGCGAGATCCGGTTCAGATTCCTCCTCTTGTCGTCATGGTAATGGTTCTTCTTGCGGGTAGTGGCATAGCTTAGTGTAAAGTGCCCCCCCCCCCCCCCCCGAATGTTTCGGTTAGAAGTGTAAAATTTCCTATTTTTCATCCGAAAATTTTAAAATTATATAGGGTTGTCCCCCCAATTATTTTGCCGAAATATTTATACATTATATAAATTGGGTCTCATGACTTTCCGCCCTCTCAGAACTTTTGGTCAAGCTCCACCACTGCTTGCGGGACGTCGAGTCTTGGGCTGCAGCGACAGATAAATCTCGTTAGAGGGCCCGGGGGGATCGCCCCGAGGGCACTCCGATGCTCAAGTCAGTACCATATCAGTTGTGATAATTATAAGTGCAAGTAAAAGAGGTATAGTTTTAGAGAGAGAGAGAGCATAAGCTTCCAGAAAAAGAGGGGGGCGGGGGGATAATCTGATCCTTTTGGAAAGAGGAGTTTTCCTTATATAGCAAGATCCTTGGGCCATAACCCTAATGGGCTCGTCTAAGAATGAGCTTATTAGGATTAGACCCACTGGAACCAACTAAGCATGCTAAGAAAAACCAAATGGGCTTAGGCCCAGTCATCATCCGAATGGATTGAGTCCAGACGAGGAGCTAGATGGGGGCGCGGATCCAAATCTTTTTAATCAGGGATCACAATATACCTTTTATAATTGTGTAACCACCTTTGTTCCGCTAAAATTTGTTGTACATCTACACCTCCTCCTTTTTTGTTTCATGATTATAAAATAAAATGCAATTTACCTATATTTTTTATTTATCTATTAAATTAAATAATTAAGAAACGATTTTGAAAGCAATGGCAATCTCCACACCACTAGGTAACACTGTCAACTTGCACCTGGTGTTGTTAGGAAACAAGAGTGTGTGTGACAACCCAACCACTTGTAAATTTTCAACCCTTCAATAGCTGTAGTTGCTTTTGCTGTTCATAAAATGTAGTATCAACCCGGTCGGTTATTCTTCATGGGCTAGAAAACAAACACATGATATAGCGAAAGTGTTATTAGGTTTCGTTATTCTGTTTCAGGGTCGGCTCTTGGGCCGGCTAACACGTGCCGTCGCTCGAGGCCCAAAATTTCAAAGGGCACAAAAGGTTTTTATAACCTTTTATATATATATACTAAATTATATATTTAATATACACATTCATTTATTATATATAAAGGTGGTGTTGGTGGAGTGGAAAAATTCAGTTTGAGATAATGGAGAGGTCTCAAGTTTAAGGTTTGGCTCCACCACGAAGGTTTTATTTTTTTTAATTTATTTCCTCTTACCACAATTTTGGGCCCGATTTTTTATTTCCTCCGAGACCTAAATTATTTTAGGAGTTCTCAGAGACGGCTTTGTTCTGTTTTCTCGGGTTGAATAAGTTTTAAGAAATTCAAAGATGTTACCGGAGATCACATAACTATTTTTTTTCTCAAATGCTAAACATACATGTTAGAATCCGAATACGATTTTAATTCCTTGAAATTATTGGTGATCAGGTGAACCGAAAGGGGTTAATTATCATCAACTTTGATAAATAACTCGGATTTAAAAAAAAAATCATTAAATAGTTATTGCTGGTTAGCAAATTCTTTTATTATATTATATTATATATATTAATTTAAACTTGTCATGAACAGTATTTTAATTTTATTTTCTCAATATTGTTTTTAAAGTTTTCATTATTTTATTGTTTTATTACATTTATTGATTTTAAATTTTTTCATATAACTTTTAACATACGATCAAAGTATCTGTTATAAAAAAGAAAACCATAAAAATAAATGTGAGTCGTACCTGGGGTTGTTTGGTTTAATTCAGTACAGTTTGGTGGTGCTACAGTGTCAGTTAATCAAAAGTAAAAACAATAAAAATAAATAACGGTACCGATGTAGATATGTTCAATCGCTTTCGATTTGGTTTGGTACTACAGCGGTACAATATCCATTTTCGAAAAAATATCGCAATTAACTAAAATAAACATAGAATGCAAACGAATCGAACCGATATCAACTAAACAACATCACTACTGGTATCGATATTCATTTTTATTGTTTTCAATTGATGTGATGTTTTCTCTTTCGATTACTATAGCAAGTGTTGGTATCATACCAAAACAAATTGGAAATTGATACTGGCTGAATTCCCGCCACGAAGTGTGGGAAAATCTCACTATATATTTTATATATATGAATTGAATGTGGTAATGAATAATAAAAGAGTAACCAATAATTTTTAAATAATTGATTTTTAATAGTATTTTATTGATTATACAATTTGATTGCATTCAGTATAGAAATAATTGTTTTTAATAGTATTTATTGATTATACAGTTTTATTACATTGGGTATAGAAATTATCATGTGTTTTATATCGACCGAAAATGATAAAAATGAACATTGTATCAGCACCGATGTTGTTTTTATAGTATCGATCGGTTCAAACTGTCACAATACCGGTACCGATACTCGTTTATCGTGGCAAACGGAATTGTATAATTGATTTTTTTTAACCGGGAAACCATAAAAATGAATCTATGTACCGGTACCGATGTTCGGTACGATAACGATACGATATCAGTTTATTGAAAGAGATAACAATAAAATAAATATCGGCACCGAAACCGTGGTTGTTAGTTCATTTCACTACAGCAGCGGCACGGTATTCGATATCAAACAGTAAACCATAAGAATGAATACATACCAGTACCATTGTTGTTCTGCTCAATTTGGAATGATATGGTAGCGATATGGTGTCAGGTTATTGAAAGCAAAAGCACTAAAAATAGATACCAGTATCGAGACAAATGTTGTTCACGGTTCGGTTTGGTACGATAGCAGCAGAGCACTCTTTTTCTATCAAAGATAGAACGCAAACAAACTAGGACAGTATCATTTGAACAACATCAATATCATTATCCATAATTGTTTTTATTGTTTTCAATTGATGTAAGGCTTTCATTTTCTATTTGAATAGTAAGTGACGGTACTGTAACGAATCAAATTGATACTGACTGACTTCCCGCCGCGAAGCGCGGGAAAATATCACTAGTTTATAATTAAAAATGAAAACAATTTAATTCAAATGTTCGTAAATAGTAGTGGGTCACGAGAAGGCCTACACGACGTGTTTTTCATGTTATATTGGGAAAATAGTAGTGCGACTCACATTGTCGGTCATCTTTTTAAATATATAAATCGGCATGTTAAATGTGAGTTTTTATGAAGTTTTTTTGTATTCAGATAACAATTAACGAGTATGAAAAGAGTGTATTTTTAATACAGTAAAACCTTTATAAATTAATAATGTTAGGATCCAGATATTTTATTAACTTAGCGAAAAAATTATTATATCGATAAATTAATAATTTATTAATTTAAATTGATTTTATGTATGACCTTTAAATTTCTAAGTCCAAGGTACATTCACAAATTAATTGAATTTGTCAAATTTATCTATACTATATTATCTATACTATATTATAATGCATGAGGGAGGGATTCCCAAAAGTTAAGAACTTCTTCCCCCCTTATTTATAAACTAGCAGGGTGCCCGCGCGATGCGGCGGGGGTGACACTTTGCATTGCGACACTCGTTTCTGGTAGTTTTCTTATTCGTATAATATTTATGATAACATTATTGTGGTGGATATATGTCATAAGTTTGCACATGTGTAAAAGTTTTGTTTTTTTTATAAAAATTAATAATCAAAAGACAAAAAATAATGTTTTTTTTCTAAAAATTAATAATCAAAAGACAAAAAATAAAAGATAAGTTGTTATAATTGTAAAGTTTATTTATTTTGTTGCTTAAATTTATAAAGTATAATTTTATTCTTTAAAGTTCATAACTTTTTCTAAATATCCACATAGTACCCATCCAATAAACTTTAAGTTTAAAATTTTCGTTTTTATCAAAATAAAAATAGTATTTGACTCGTAAGTACGTTTTAGAGCTTTAACTTAAATTGTTAAATTTCGGTTTTTTACAAACATAAAAAATTTATATTTTTATAAAATTTCAATAACTGTTTTTATAAAAAAAAATAGGATGATAAGAGTTTATATCTTTATTAACTTTATATCATAGTAAGTTCAAATTTTTAGTTCATAACTAATCTTATCTATATGAGTCTACTTTTAACTAATAATTCCTAAAAATATGCAACACAATCTACTACTATGTATCTAGTCAAGTTGGTAAATAATTCTTTTAGAACTGGCTAATATTATCTATAACAATATAGTTGAACTTATAATTCCTAAAAATTTGCAACCCAGTTTAGAATTTATCTAGTAAAGATTGTACATTTCTGGAGTATTTTATTTATTATATTACTTGTTATAAAAATGTTTATAAAATAATTATTTTTTTATTAACTTTATATCATAGTAGATTCAGTTTTTTAGTTTAGCTTTAAAGTTATTACTTTATTACTTTTTAATTAAGAAATGCAAATTATTAGATTAATATCCAAGAATAACTGCAATATTTTATAATTTCAGCTTGACTATATCTAACTGCAATATTTATTTATTGCAACTTTAGGATATTAACTTATATAAGTTCAGTTGACTTGTAAATTTATGATATTAACTTTATTTTGAAGTTTATTAATATGGTTAATAATTGCATTATATTAACACCAAAGATAAAGTTCAAATATAAAATAAACTTTATTCATACGTCTAGGTCAAACATAACAACTGAAAATGAAAAAAAATATAAAAACACTTGATAGATTTCATATTAGACTGCATGAAATCTGTTCCGCTTCTGAATTGACACTCGACGTATTTTTAATCGCATTTTCTGGTTAGTGCTTGAATCGGCAGTATCTTCTAATTCTTCTTCTTTGTCATTGTCCTCAGAATTGTCTAAATTAATAACCCCACTCCATTTCCATTAAGAGAGTCTCTTGGATCTCTTCCTTTGAGTCTCAAACTTCCAATCCCTATAAATGACAAAAAATGAATACAAAAGTTAAAAAAAATATTAAATAAACCTTAAAATTACATCTTCACTAAATTCACATTGAAGATTAAGCTTGTGTGGACTAAACATTGCATCATAAGAAATAATATCAATACTTTTATCACCATCATCCTGCAATAAAACACACATATAATAACATAACGAACATGTGAATATGAAAGATATACACAAAAATAATACTTAAAAACCAGCAAAATCAATACCTTAGAAGCTTGTTCGATAAATGTGTTGTTTAAATTGGCATGTTCATCATGCAACTGAATCTGAAAAATCAAATAAGTTAACATTCACATAAAAGTAAATAAAAGAAAAAAAATATTCACTGCTGTGATATAACAAAACTGACCTTTCGCAACAATTGAATTCAGAACTGGATCCATTTTTTAACTTTGTTTAGCAATAGATATAGGAGTGTTCTGCTATATTTATAGTAGTAACTATAGAAGTGCATTAAGGTTTAATTTTAGATTTGCCACCCCTTTATTTAGGAAGTTTGTTGTGGTTAGTTTTAAGTTTTTATAAGATATATCTAAGTATAGATATTAGGCAGTTTTAATAAAATAAAATGTGACAGAAAATATCTTCATTTTATGTTACGGTACTTTTAATTCCTTTTGTTTTTGTTTGCATAGATGGAGCCCATCTTTGTAGTTTAGGCACATTAGATCACAAGTATTAATTACTTGTACATTAACGCATAATCGACTTGTACCTTTTAATCCGTGCGTCGATATTGAACAAGACAACTACCGAAACGTCGACAAAAATGTGTAGGTCGTCATGCTATCTTTGGATTTTTTTTTAGACAATATATTTTATAAGATATGTCAAGAATACGTAAAAAAATTATAAGTTTGTTACGGAGGGGTGAATTGTAACTAATTATCTATATTTTTGGTAAAACCTTAGGGATTTAAGTGTAATAAAAATTATAAGTTTGTTACGGAGGGGTGAATTGTAACTAATTATCTATATTTTTGGTAAAACCTTAGGGATTTAAGTGTAATAATTTTAGGGGCTAAAAAATAAATAATGTTTAAAAGACCAAACAACCCTTATTTTAGGGGTCTTTCTATAAATAAAAAGAGAGAAAAGTTCTTATTTTTTGGGTATCTTAAAATGCCCATCCCTCATGCATTATAATATAGTATAGATAATGGGGGAAGAAGTTCTTAACTTTTGGGAATCCTTCCCTCATGTATTATAATATAGTATAGATAGAGGTGAATTAGGGTTATTTTGAAATCTGGCACCCTTTTGTTTAGAAAGTTAGTTGCATCTATTTAATTTTGAATCTACCAATCTTTAAAAAAAAAACGTGCATAAAATAATAATAATAATTGTATCTAGTAACTTACAAATCACAACAGGATTGTATTATGCGTTTAGCTATTTATTTAGAATTTATGGGCAACCCATTTGAAGTCTTTATGTTTATATTTTGAGTTAAGATTTAAATATTAAGTTATCATTCCGTTGTTATTTCCTTTAGTGTGTATTTTATGTCTTAGATTTTCTATTCTCTATAGTTAAAAAAAATAATAAGAAACTGGTACCTATAAAGTTGTGAATCCTTTCTTCTATATCTACAAATGGCCCCAAATGCTTATGGTTATGAGTCTTAAATAGTGGGGGATTCAAACAATCAAACGACGACTCAAGTATCAAGCTCAGAAAGGTATTTTGATTTCATTTTGTGTTAACCGGAAACATACAACATACATCTCTATATGTACAAGTTACAACTAACTATGAAATAATAATTATATGTATTGTTACTTTGAACAAAATAATTATATATACTTTGATTTGTTAAAAATTCATATTAACGGTTTTCGTCTTGCAGATTAATGAAGTACCGCGGTGCCGATTTATCATCTTGGAGTTGAGCTGAATAGAAAATATCGAAGGAAAAAAAAAAGATAAAGGAAACTAAAATATAAGAAATGATGTTGCTATTACTTGGCTTTCAAGATAGGGGTAAAGGGAATTATATAAGTGTTGGCACCGAGTTGAAAATTAAGAAGTTTGTTTTGTAATTATATAATTGTCGGATACACGTGATTATTTATGTTATATATTAACGTATTTGTATGCATGTATGGTGGATTTGGTATTTTTACAGTAAGCTAGATCGATTGTGATTGTTTTAGCTTATTCTAGTTTGTTATCATATTATGTTTAATTCTTATTGATTAATTTAATTAATTATGTTTGAATTGATCAATTTTGACTTTATTAGCCATTACTGTAAAATGAAATTTGTTTGTATTAATCACCAACACATCATCCACTTATCACTATGTTTTTATTTTAGTCCAAAATGAAGACACGTGGCTGTGTTTTCAGCCCACCCACTTATCACTATGTTTTTATTTGTTTAAGATAAAGGTTAAATAGTAAGAATAGAAAATATCGAAGGAAAAAAAAAGAAATATAATGCAAAAGTATTAAATAATAAGTGTAATAAATACGTGTGTGTTGCAACATTAAAGATTCTTTTGAATTATAAAGAGGGAGGAAGTCTAACTAATTATCTATAATTATGTTAAATATCAAGGATTTAAATGTAATAGATTGAGGGACTAAAAAATAATTATGGTTTAAAAGACCACTTTACCCTCATTTTAGGGGTTTATTTATAAATAAGGGGGGAAGAAGTTCTTAACTTTTGGGAATCCCTCCCTCATGCATTATAATATAGTATAGATAAACCCCTAAAATGAGGGTAAAGTGGTCTTTTAAACCATAATTATTTTTTAGTCCCTCAATCTATTACATTTAAATCCTTGATATTTAACTTAATTATAGGTAATTAGTTAGACTTCCTCCCTCTTTATAATTCAAAAGAATCTTTACGTGTCTTCATTTTGGACTAAAATAAGTTTTTCAAATACGTTTTTATTAACTAATGTCACAATTAATTTGTAAATTAATACCATTTAACATTGTTAAACGCAAGTAAACTTGTTAACTAAATTTAACACAATTTTAATATCCTTTAATTATTAATCAGTTAAAATGATAATTAATACTTTTTAAAGGTGAATTATTAATACTTCTTAATTTTCAACTCGGTGCCAACACTTATATAATTCCCTTTACTATAACTATTGCTATCTATACTATATTATAATGTATGAGGGAAGGGTATTTTAAGATACCCAAAAAATAAGAACTTTTTCCCCCTTTATTTACAGATAAACTCCTAAAATAAGGGTAATTTGGTCTTTTAAATACTATTTATTTTTTAACCTCTCAAATTAATTACATTTTAATCCCTTTTTTTGACCAACCAAATCTCAAGTTAATAAAGCTACGCAAACTTTCAAAAAAGGTTGAACAAGTCTTTTAAGCTCTAATTTTAAATTTTGAATTCCCAAATATATCACATGCCTCTTTAATCTTCCACACAAATAGAGAGAGAAGCTCGATGCTGAAATGCAGGCCTTCAGAACCTATTCCGGCGATTATTTAGGCCTACACTACCGTCAACATCTTCCTGTTAGCAAAGCAACACAGCGAGAGGGATGACTGTGACTTCCGATAACCTCCGCCATCACAATTTTGGTGACTGTAATCTTTTCAAAACCATTCAAATCCAAAGATCATCTCCTTTTTCACCTCAAAGCTACAAATCGAGATCTGAGGCAATTAGATATCAAATCTAAAACTATCATTCGATCTCATAACCACAATTTAAAATCTCACCTTCATATAAGATTTTACACAAAAAATCATCACTTAATAACAATCCACTTCAGTTGCTGGCTGATTCATCTGATTCTTTCTCATCAGGTTCGGTTTTTGTGATTTCAAGTCGTCAATTGTGATGTTGTTTAATTATTCATAGTGTTGCAAGCGTGATTCGATTTGGTTGTTTTTAATCTGTGATGTTTTTATGCATGCGGCTGATTAATTTTGAAGTAGACTAAGTTTTACATAGATCTAGGTTTTAAAAAGTTGGGTGCCTGAGTAGGCTAACTGATAAATGGTGCTATTGGTTCTACATTCAGGTTTTGAAAAGTGAACATCAAATTGTTGGACCCTTATGGCTTTTGGTAATGTGAATTAACTAATAATATAGTTGAAATGGTGAGCAAGCTGATTACATTTTACTTGCAGGGGACACTCCTTATCGTGATAGCACGCTCACTCGTATTCTTTAACCTGCACTTGGTGGCAATGCAAAAACTTCAATTATTTGTAGTGTGGCATCATATGAGGTATAACCACATCATTTTCTTATCATGTTGTCCTCTTACAAAGTCAATGTAGACCCATATGTGGTATTATTTAACTTTTAGTGGTGATGATACAGGTGCGTAGGGATGAGCAAATGGCACTGGGTACTGGTTCATAATTGGTACCGAATTTCCCGAACCGATACCATTTTCGGTACCGGTATTTACTGGTTTTTACCTCCAAATACCGATGCGTACCGGTACCGAACCGTGCAGTACCGGGTATTTTCGGTATCGGTATGAGTACCCATGTTTTGGGATTTTCGGTATCGGTTGGTACCGAGTTCATCCCTACCGGTGCGTGTTTGTTGTGTTATTATTTCTTTTATGGAACCGGTACACGATAAACAAGACTTTGACAGATCATATGTGTTTTCAAGGATGGACCTAAAGCTAAAACAAATGCAAATGGAAATACTGGTTCGTTTTTTTGTTAACACCATCAAATTTTAGTAATCTACTTTTGAGTTTTTACGGTAATTTATTTCCATTGGAATACATCTCCTATCCCAAACAATGTTTTTCATATGGTCATGTATGATTTGTGGTCACGTCATTCAAATGCTAAACTATAAGTTTGTAAGTCATACATGCTTCAAAATGTTGTTTTGAGTTACTTTACATATTTTTTTTCAACTTCTAAAACTGGTAATATGTAGTAATACAACCAGGTCATGTCTGTTTCTAATTCTATTTTAACTGAGCTCTGGTTTGTCAATTATTGTACTGATCATGAGATAACATTTAGTTTATGTTTGTTTTTCTTCATTGCGCTTTAGACCTGCATCAAGTGGAGGCATGTTTCTTTTCAACTGAAGTAAAGACTCGCAGCCGTTCCAGAATGCTGCGAGTCCTTTGCTTGTGATCTTGAGGTAGTGGCTGACATCCAAGACTATGAGATTTGGTAGTGATTTTATGTTCTTAAATATCATTTGGTCAGTAATATCTGTTATTGGCATTTGCAGCAGTTTTCGAAAAAAAAAATATTCCATTGAAATAGGCATATAACAAGAGAGTTTCAAAATATTAATTGATGATATAGTTTTTATAATCTTGATTCAAACACTAAATATGTTCTTTATAACACTATAAATAAATTGTGCTAGACAGGACATTTTAACCTGGCCCGACCCGTTTTAAGTTTGTGCCCGACCAGTTTTATGTCGGTCTAACCTGGATCAATTTGTTTTAAGTTGGTCTAATATGGCCCTACCTGTTTTAAGTCAGTCAAACTTGTTCGACCCATTTTAATATTATAAAAGAGATGCACAACATGAAATTGTTGTAAAAATGAGATAAAATGGATGCGGTCTATTTGCTTTTTTCTACACTCCATAAGCATTTATTTGATGATAAAATAAAGATTAATAGAAACAAGTAACTCTATAGTGTCTTTAAATAATGTTAGATTTTTCATTTTAAATTTACACACACACAATTTAGTTTAAATATGCATTTTATGAATGGTAAATCTGTCTTTTATCATTCATTCACAATCAATATGATCAATGTCAACATCTTTACGACAATTAGCTGAAGTTGAAGTTGCATTGGTTTGTTACTATTGAATTTTTCTGTTTACCTTGGATACTTTTACAAATAAAAATCTAATGATTGCATTTTGATTACGTGTGTAGGATGTTGATTCAAAAGCCAACAATGATACAAATGGAGCAAACTAATACATGTACTATACAATACATGTGTGTGGGTTCGCGTTACAGATCCTACTTACAAGGTGGCTACACTGGCTTCATTGTTGGCCCGGTCCATGGTAGAGAATATTATATACGGTTTTATGTAAGTTACAATTACAATTATACCCTCCGAATCATCTTCAATTTTGCGAAAAAACACTGGTCAAGTGAGTTATTATGGTTATTGTTACTTTTGCAGAGAATAACTGAGAAACAAAACAGGGTTGTGATTATTGATTACAACGTGGGCAAGTGGTTATCTTCAATGAATCAGCCGAGTTTCTTGAATACGAAATATATCACCGCATTAAACATGGATGATACATCAAAAACTCAGTTGCTAGGTGGCCCGGGTGGTGGATAACGGTTTTGTGACCAAGGAAACTACTGTTTGCTGATTGTGGTCACACAAATACGCTCTTTTTGAGTCGTGAGAACTGAACAAAAGCCTGGATCACTAATGTGTATATATGTACGATTATATAACAATGGTTGGGAAAAGAGGGGTGTCGAATATAGGTTTTGATGATCTATGAAGTGGATATGTGATTGAATAAGAAAACGGTGTTGTGATTTAAGGTTTAAATTTAAAGCCTTTTTGAATATGAAAATTTATTAGGAATAGCCTTTGGCAACCATGTATTGCACTAGGATTGTTCATGATGGTACATCTTCGTACATATTATTAGGTTCAATGTCTTCATTTTTATTAATGATTATTGATTTCTTCTTTAATTATATAAAGGAGGAGATGATTTTGATCTTAGTTCTGTGCCATAATACGTCCATCCCCTGCTACCATCCTAGCAAGTTAAATAAACCTAAATATGTGAATGGTCGAAAATCATGTTATGTTTTTGGCTTTTAGAAGTTTGAACCTGCATAAAGCCACACATATTAGACCACCTTTTTGTTAAGTTTGATTATGAAATATCAAAGGGCCTACTTCATTTGAAGATCCTTACATAGTTAATGTCGTCGCAGCATCCCTCGAGTTTTCTCTTAATCGATGCACGGTAAAATTAAATGGACTAATCGAGGACCTCGCTTATAACGTATCCACCATAATTATAATGATGCTACAATAAATATTACACAAACAAGAAACTACCAGAAACAAATACCACAATGAAAATTGTCACCCCCGCCGCAACGCGCGGGCACCCTGCTAGTAATTATAATACATGAGGGAAGGATTCCCAAAAGTTAAGAACTTCTTCCCCCATTATTTATAAATAAACCCCTAGAATGAGGGTAAAGTGGTCTTTTAAACCATAATTATTTTTTAGTCCCTCAATCTATTACATTTAAATCCTTGACATTTAACATAATTATGGGTAATTAGTTACACCCCCCCCCCCCCTTTTTAATTCTTTAATGTATTCCTGCGATATCTTACAACCCGTAATGTTTTAAAAAAATCCGAAGGTACCATGACGATCGGCACATTTTTTTAAACGTTTCGATAGTTGTCCTTTTTAGTTTCGCCGTGCGTTCATAAAGTACAAATAGCCGATGCGTAAATGTACAATTGATTAAAGCCAACATTTGTTTTTTACCCAAGCCAGCTTTGACCATTACCTAGCTACCGTGCATTAACATTTGTTTTTTACCCAAGTTTTTTGTTTTGAACGACATTAATAAACTAAAATATTCCCTAATTTTACTTGTACAGAATCAGTTTGTTGTGGCATGTTTAATATAGTATAGATGAAACTCACAACAAACTTCCTATTAAACATGCCACAACAAACTAAACAGGATATGTGCATCTTATTTTAAAAACTTAAAACTCACAACAAACTTCCTAAATAAATGGATGACCAATCTAAAACTAAACCCCAATGGACTACTATAAATACATAGCAAACACTCACAATTCTACATTTCTATTGCTTAACAGATTTAAAATATGAACCCAGTTCTGAATTCACTTGATGCGAAAAAACAAGCATGCGATATTGAAAAATCTAAGGTCGGTTCTATGATAAGTTTTGTTATATCGCAATAATGAATAATTGTTTTCTTTTATTTACTTTTATGTGATTACTAACTTATTTGATTTTTCAGATTCAACACACCAATTTAAACACCCCAGTTGTCGAACAAGCTTTTGTTAGTTTTTAAGTAATATTTTCGCTTATAATCTTTCATATTAACAAGTTCGTTATGTTATTATTTGGTGTTTTATTGTAGGATGATGGTGATAATAGTGTTGAAATTATTTCTTATGGTGCAATGTTCAGTCCATACAAGTCTAATCTTCAACGTCAATTTAGTAAAGAGGTAATTTTAAAATTTATTTAATCTTTTTTAATTTTTTTTATTCAATATTTGTTTTTTTTTATAAAATTTATTTAATCATTTTTTAACTTTTTTATTAATTTTTTGTTTTTTAAGGATCGGAAGTATGAGAATCAAAAGAAAAGATCTAAGAGACTCTCTGAATGGAAATGGGTCGAGGTTATAAATTTAGATGATTCTAAGGACGATGAGAAAGAAGATGAATTAGATGATACTGCTGATTCGAGCACAAACAAGAAAAACGGATCAATAAAGAAGAGAAATTATATGAAATATATCAAGTGTTTTTATGTTTTTTTTTTCATTTTCAGTTGTTTTTGTTTGATCTAGACTATCCCATGAATAATAAAATTTATTTTATATTTGAAGTTTATGTTTTGTGTTATTTTATTGCACTTATAATTTACATCTCGATTGAACTAATATACTTTTGTCATTTGTTTAGTATTTTTTATTAACAAACGAATCTTTACATGTTTAAAACAGTTTTCTATACTTTATTTATTATTAATTTTTATAACAAAACAAAACTTTGATATTTAGTAGATAGAAGATAAACTATGTTCCAAAATTTTAGGAATTATTTAATACTAATTTACGATATTAGTAGATAGATAGTAAACTATATCCCAAAATTTTAGGAATTATTTAATACTAATTTACGATATTTAGTAGATAAATAGTAAACTATGTCCCAAAATTTTAGGAATTATAAGTCAACTAATTAGGTCCTCCAAGTTAATTATATGGGATGAGGCATCGATGGCGAAACGTCAGGCGATAGAGGCAGTTGATCGAACATTGCAAGACATTATAGGTGTTAGGCTCCCACGTGTAACACTTATGACATATATCCACCACAATAATGTTATCATATACAAATAAGAAAACTACCAGCAACGAGGGCCGCAATCCAAAATGTCGCCCCCGCCGCATCGCGCGGGCACCTAACTAGTTGTTTTTTAATACAAACGTTAATTCATGGTACCAAAAGATAAATTACAAAAACAAGTTTCAACCAATGAGTAGGTGGTGGAGTGGTAAGGGAGAGTCTTGGTGTTCTAAGTTACCCAAGTTCGATTCCTGCCCTCCCCATTATTTTATGCGGCACCTGGTGATGATGAAAGACTAGGTGAATAGGTGGAGATCGCTAGTTCGACCCTTGAACTGAGCGGGTTTTACCTTACCGCACTTTCGTGCCTTCGGGCGAGTGTTCACGGGCTTCGGCCCTAGGTGAGGGTTTTCCCCGGTTCGGAGGCGAGTGTATTCCGATATGGTGAATTCGCCAGTAGCCCGTTTAGAGGATTCGTTGGCCGTTCAAAAAAACAAACAAACACAAGTTTCAATGCACATTTCTTAAGTGCATTGCAAGCGGCAACAACTCTTCACAGTATTTTGTTGTAATACGAGAAGACAATGCCCCAACTCTCAGTGGCGAAGCTTGACGTTTTCCACGGAGGGGTCAAAAACGTATATACCCAAAATTTTCTATAGAACCGGGGGGTCGAAAACGTATATACCCAAAAATTTCTATACGAAAACTACATATATAACACTACTTAGCGAAAAGTTCGGAGGTCCCCCCCCCCCCCCCGACCCCTTCAAAGCTGCGGCATTGCCAACTCTTAAGTGCAATGAGGAGATTTAAAGATGAACTCAAGATAGATTTGAAGTTCAACAAAAAACAAATAGATTCATTTTTTACTAGACAATCTTAGAATTTAGAATCTTTTCGTAATTATTAATTTGTAGTTTCGTTGGGACCAATATATAAACACTGGGATTTCAAACAAAATTATTATCTTATTACTATATTGATTGGGGTCCAATTTTGTACTGGTCCCAAGTTAGAACTGAACAAATTATTAATTTTATCGAGATTATTAATTTATCAAGTATTAATTTATAGATGTTTTATTGTATCTCATTTTACAATTAAATTATGATTAGGATATATTTTCTTATGTTTCATGAAAATAATTAATCATGTAAACATTGTGATGGGCTCATGCCTGTTTGTAACCGACCTGATCAGGTTGTGGCCTACTTGTCACTTATAAAAAGGGCCTAATCCATGTTTTGGGCTCATTCTCTAAGTCTAACCAAGGCAGGGTCAACTCGGGTTCGGGCTCAAATTTAAATGAGCCAGATCAGCTCGGTTCAAAATAGCCGAACGAGCTAAAAACTTGAGCTCAGACTTGGCTATGATACACAACTTAAGAAGCTTTGATTCTGCTCGATTGGCCCGAATATCCCGTTTGGATGAAGTTCAAATTAGAAATCTTTCAGCTTTACTTCGTAGGCAATGTAGGACTAGTTTTTACATGGAGTTCAAACTAGAAGCCTTTCAATTTTACGTCGGAATCGGATTTGGATATGGGTTTTTTAAAATTTCGAATATCCAAATTATCCGAAAGATTTTTTTTTTAAATTGTTAAATAATAACTATGACTTGAAAATTTAAGGGTTTCCTGATATTTCAATTTTTTTTTTAAATTGAATATATTGGATATATATATATTTTTTTTATATTTCAAATGTAGTAATCCGAATTTCGAAAACCCTAAAATTAAATGATTCAATTTAAAGTCTTTATATATGAAGGAATTATTTATAAAGGTTTTATTTATATAAAAAGTGTATTTGTTTTAATAGTTAAGATTTTTTTAAACGAAAAGGCTATTAAAATGTTTTACTTAATATCAAACATTACCACTTGTGCACGGCACCAATTTTATAGATACTAAAGTCAGAATTATAAGTGTAGGCTTCCGCAACATTTACTTTTCACGTGTACAGATTTATCAGTTTTGTTTCGCAATCAAGGTGCAGACTACTGAACAATATTATTGTTATATTCTTAGGCATAGCTTTTTGTTTTACTGAACAATATTATTGTTATATTCTTAGGCATAGCTTTTTGTTTTGACAACACAAGAAAAAAAAAATTAATCTTACAAGGCATATTGGGTTATTTCAGTTTTAGACTTTTAGGTAAAATCTTCTTTCTAATCAATCCAAACCCTCTATATTGCAAACGACGAACTACATAGATACTGGTAATCACGTGACATGTTAAATTTATTTAAATTTAAAAAATTACAACAATACTAAACTTATATTAAAGATTTCAAAATACTCATTTTTTGTGGTTTTTTAAATATTAAGAGGAAAAAATTACATAAATTTTGAAAAGGGTGGGGCCCACGCTTTTTATCTCACGACATGCATTTAGAACAAGCCTTTAAAAATTATAAGGTTACTTGCTTGATTTAAAAATCAACAATATTTTAAAAAAAAAATTATAACAAATGTTTTCAAAATTATATTACTTAAAAGAGTTAAATGTCATTTTAGTCCCTGTGGTTTGAATCATTTTCCCAGTTTATTCCATAGGTTTCATTTATCGTCTGTATGTCAAAAATGGTTTCATCGTTGCCATTTTAGTCCATTAAGTTAACTTCATTCATTTTTTCTGTTAACAAGAAGGGTAATTCGGTCATTTTATATGTAATTCCATATAAAATGACCGAATTGCCTTTCTGCTTAACATAAAAAATGGATAAAGTTAACCCAGTTGAATAAAATGGCAATGGTGAAACATTTTTGGACCCACAGACGAAAAATGAAACCTTTGGATTAAACTGACAAAATGACCCAAAACACAGGGACTAAAATGACATTTAACTCTACTTAAAATTATATGTTAAATTATATTTTTGTCTTCGTATCCATTATAATTTTGTTTAGATATACATACAGACTAAACTTTTATATAAAAAAAAAGTTTGTTTAATTGCAACCTTAAAAACGGTAAAATTAGTATATAAATAGAGGCCGGTTAACATACAAAATACTTTAACGTACGATGCGTACGCGAGACATTATCAACATGCGATTTTGGTATTTTTGAGTATCATACGATTTGAGTTATTTTTTATAACATGCGAAAATGGTTTTTTATATAAATATGCGATTTATATGTTTTTTTAACATGCGATTTCCCCTGTATACAATGTATACAGTACATGCGTTTTTGTTTTTTTTTAGAACATAACCTACAATTTGCCATTACATACGCGTCGTACGTTAACCCTCTTCTACGATATACTTTTTCTGTATGTATAACTCTTAAATGTCAAAATTGCCATTAACCCTTTCCAGTTAAAAACCATACAAGAACCTGGATAAAACCCCGGAAACAGATTAATTAAAAAAAAAAAAAAAAGACAACTTTTTCCAGAGCCAGAATATCCAAATCCAGAGCAAAGAACACCTCTCCAACACTCAAGTACATCTCTAGAACCAACTCACAAGTCACAACAACATATGCAAACTATACGTCATCATCTAACAGAGAACCAATCCATGACGTCACGTGTCAACAGCCGGCGCGTGACAACCACGCGCTCATCGGAAACCAACGGCGACCTACACAACGGACATTTAAAGTTAAGCTGATCAAGCCAGCCGTCAAAACACTCCTTGTGGAACACGTGCCGGCATGCTAACTTGCGCACGTGCTCACCGTCGGCGAAACCGTTCAAACACACGACGCAATCGGAGTTCACCGGATCCGAACCTTCGGCACACAAGCTGTATTTGTAGGAGCCGACGTGGTTTAAGCTGAGCTGGTCGGCTAAGAGAATGAGGCTGGCTAAGCCGGAGCCGACGGCGTCGAACAAAAAGGCGTCATGGATGACGTCATCGGAGGGGTTAATTGAAATGAGGTTGAAGGTGTGGAGGATAGTGAGGATGAGGGAGTGGAGATAACGTACGCCGGTGGCGATGATGGATAGGAGGAAAATGGGGAGAGAGTCGGAGGAAAGGTCGGTGAGGGTGTTTTGTAAACCCATGAATGAATAAGTTTGGGGTGGAAGGGGTTATCGTGCGCTGGTTGGTTAAATACGCTCTCGAGTTCGTGTTTTTTTCCACAGACGAAAAAGAGTCTTTTACTAGTGGGGGGTGAGAGGCATGTGACATGGGTCCGTTTTTTATTTTATTTTATTTTATTTAATAATATAATATAATATATATTCTTTTTGCTTTACACAATAATATTATTTGTTACATTTTAGTTTTTTTAAAAATGGTTGTTTTTTTTTTTTTGCTTTTTAAATATCATTTAAGTAACTTGTATTTAGAGGGATTTGAACCGATACCCGTGCACTTGCAGGAATTTGGATAAGCTGAACTGAATAACAAAATAAGAAGCTGATTTGGTTCTCTCTGATTACTGTTTGATCCCATTCAGGTTCAGTTGATAAGGTTTGTAACCGAATAATGAATATTCTGACGCTCACAAGTCTCTCTCACTTACACGCTTGTTATAAAGGTGGTCACATTATAAATTTTCTTTATATGGGGAGTCTAACAGCGTTTTGGTTAGCAGGAGTGATTGGTTACTTTAGGCTTTAGCCCAAAAGTTTTCAGAGATCTTTCATGTCGAAGTATGTATCCATGAGACTCGGAACCACTACAACGTATTCAAATCCAATCATAACGCGTTGGTTCGAAAAGTTTTAAATGACTTGTATAAATATATGACTAGGATGAAAAGAAAAAATACTAAATTATGACATGTGATTTTAAACTAAGTTTTCTTTTCGATTATTAAACGATTCTTGATCAAATTGGCATATACGAGTCACTAAAAAATATTTATGGGACTCGACCCTTAAAACGAAAGGGATTAGGGCTTGATTTATACACCAATTTTAATTATGTTTATTTCAAAGTTTTATAGTAGACAGTTGGATAAGACAAATATGTGGTTAAGAAGTTGTCATCTGACCCAAGTTGGGATGAATGGAATGGGTTAGGGGTCGTTATCAATCGTAGGCCGAAAAAAGCTTGTTGATGTACCCATGTCAAAATTTATCATTTTGTGCAATCATAATATATGTATCCTCATTGGAGCGAAATACAAAAAATCAAGAGTTAACTGTCATTTTCGTCTCTGTGGTTTGGTGAAAAATGTCACTTCAGTAAAAAAAAAAAAATTACGCCAGTTCCGTGCTCAACATTTTTGAAACGTGTCACTTCAGTCCAAAAAGATAATGCGTCGTTAAAAACGTTGAGGACGGAACTGGCGCAATGCGTTATCTTTTTGGACTGAGGTGGCACGTTTCAAAAATGTTGAGCACGGAACTGACGCAAATTTGTTTTTTGGACTGAAGTGACATTTTTCACCAAACCAAAGGGACAAAAATGACACTTAACTCAAAAATCAAAACAAATGTAGACCCATGAGTTGCATATTGTCGTATAAATAGCCCGTGGAAACAAAGAAACATAATTTTATTCATTGATCTATCGTTTATTTATTATAAGTTTTATGCAAAAACATGCATTGAAAGATGATTTTCTTCAAAGAAGCATGTGAAAATAGAATTGTGTAATTGGGTGGGTGATAAATACATAATATTTTTGCATTGCATTTTATACATTGAAAAATAGTTCTTTAAGAATGTTTGGATCGAATGTGTAACCGACCGTTTCAAAAGATGAATACGATAGAGAACTATAGAATGTAATGCCTTTTCAATTTCTATTGTTGATAGAAAAGATTAACTTTTATATATATTATATTTTTAGGGGAAAGTTCTTGTACAAATAATCTTAACATACTAAACATACAAATTGAAGGAAAAGTCAAAAAGACAAGATCGCATTTTTGTAATTATCAATAACTATCAAAGCTACTGTACAAATGTATCTAAAAAACCTAACCCTCCTCCCCCCCCCCCCCCCTCCAAAAAAAAAAAAAAACCTAAACCCCCCCTCCCCCCAAGCTAAAATGTTAAAAACTAAACCACCCCCAAAAACCTAAAAAAAACCTAACCCACCCCTCCCCCCCCCCCCCCCCCCCCACACCCACCCAAGCTAAAATGCAAAAAATTAAACCCCCAAAAAACCTAAAAAAAATAAAAAAAACACACAAAATATATATTTTTTTTAATATTTTTATTAAAAAATCGCTACTTTTATTAGCAAAAAAAATAATTTTTTTTGTAACAAAATGTAGCGATTTTTTTTATAAAAAATATTAAAAAAAATTGTGTTTTTTAGGTATTTTTGGTTGAGTTCACATTTGTATAGTAACTTTGATAGTTTGTGGTAATTACAAAAATGTCACCTTATCTTTTTTACTTTTCCTTTCAATTTGTATGTTTAGTATATTAAAATTATTTGTATTTGATCTTTTGCCTATATTTTTATTACATAGATATAAATGGATTTGTATATTTTCTGATCCAAATCGAACTAAAAATTTGGATTTTGAGTTATGAGACATTGGAGCACCAAAACTCAACTAACCCTAATTGGAACAATTTCGGGGTCCACCTATACTCACGTCCAAATTTGAAGGTTAAGTGAACCATTTATAACCGAAATAAATGCTTGTTGAACATGACAGTTACCGGCTTCAGTGCTCAACATAAGTCCTGGTTCCCGTTTGACATGTTTGTTCGATCTCAAAGGTAGGTCATCCGACGAGGGGAGTAAGCAAGCATCGGTTAATTTCCGAAGTTTTAGTCCGGTTTAGTTTGATTCATTTAAAATCGACGCTTAAACATTTATATAATAAATATTTAGTTTATTTCTTCAAAGGATAATTACAATCTAAAGTTTTTAACATTGAATGGTGTATTTGGTTTTATTTTTAGCTACACGTATGTGAGTGCGTATGTCGATTAAAATATTAGACGATAAGTATTTCTCAAATAGGAAAATGAAGGTTACATGTTTGTATATAATTGAGAGTAGTGACATGTGTACTCTAAACCTATGCTACGTGGGTGATAAGCAAGTGATCACCATCCTTTTTATATTTTTAACTACGATATGTGAGGCTAGTTACACGTGTACACTCTATATGTTTTTTCACAACCTTAAGTTAGTCCTTGCCACGATATTTTCTTTGACTAAGGATAAATGGATTAATTGGTATAGAGTGTTGTAATTAGAATACGAGTTTTCACGGTTAAACACCCATGAATCTTTATTACGGAGAAATCTAACTCAAAAACTTCAAGTTCAATTTTCTTTACCAATTTGATTAGCATATATAGCTAACCTAGACGCATTAGACTATAACTAGGAACCTATAAATTAATTGCATGATATTTATCTAAACACACTTCCTAACCTAACACGTATAGGAACCTTAGATAATACCCACTAATTAATTAATATATTTCTTGTCTTGCAATCCAAGCAATCCTCCTAGCCATCCTTAACGCATGTAAACCACGGATAGACTAGGAATTCCCAACAAAGGAGTATGGTTCTTGGTCAAAGGGGATACCCCTAACCCCTTGCAGGGGCGGACCTAGGTAGAGGTTGCGAGGGATCGTGTGTTCCTTGAAAATTTTGTTAGTGTATTTTATAGGGCAAAATCCCGATTGCACTTATTGAAAATTTGGTTAAACCCTTCATTCGCACTCCTGGAAAAAAAATTCCGGGTCCGCCACTGACTTCGTGAGCAACTCCACGTTGAAGTCTAAAAGGCGTGAACCACGCCTAGGGGTGCAGTGCTTCACACATGGCCACAGCGCCACATCGGTTTGCGCAAGAGCTTATTGTGACTAGGTTGTCGAGCTTTATCATGCATCTTTGTGTTACTTATATATATATATATATATATATATATAGGGGAAGGATGTATAGAAAACCCACTTTAATTTAGAAAACCCGGGAAACTCAAAGCTCCCGATGTTTTAAAAAAAAATATACACATGTTATATACATGTTTTTAAGGTATTTGGGCAAAAAAAATCAAAAAAGCGCCGAGTAGATATTTTTAAAAAAAATAAACAAGTTTTGGTGTAACACGTGTTACATTCATCTGACATATTTGTAACACGTGTTACACCAAAACTTGTTTATTTTTTTTTAAAATATCTACTCGGCGCTTTTTTTATTTTTTTTGCCCAAATACCTTAAAAACATGTATATAACATGTGTATATATATATTTTTTTTTAAATTCGGGAGGTTAGAGTTTCCCGGGTTTTCTAAATTAAAGTGGGTTTTCTATAGATACTTACATTATATATATATATATATATATATATATATATATAGGGTAAGGATAGTGTAAAAAGGGCCTAAAGTGTAAGAAGTGTGAGAAGTGTATTATAACACTATATATAATACTATATAACACCATATAAACACCGTATAACAATATGTAACACCATATAATACCATATAACACTATGTAACACTATATATCATTATATAACAAATATAACACTATACATCTATCATAGACATGCTATCAGACAACCTATAGTGTTATATTTGTTATATAATGATATATAGTGTTACAAAGTGTTATATGATATTATATGGTGTTACATATTGTTATACGGTGTTTATATGGTGTTATATAGTGTTATAATACACTTCTCACACTTTGAGCACTTTTTACAGGATCCTCTACCTATATATATATATATATAGGGTGGGGATCAAGAGTGAACATTGTTATTTTGTGAACAAAAACGAACAGATCCTAGCCATTGGATGAGGAGACCATGATCTAGGTTTTAAAGGATTTTTTTAATTAATAAAAATCTAAAACCTGATTTAAAATAACTGCTGAAGGGCAGTATCGTAATTATTTGTTCTTAAAAATTATGCTTAGTTACAAGAAAAAATAACCGCCCCATTCATCATGGAAAAATAACCGCCTCCATATTTTCAAGAAATACACATGTGTATTTAAGTTAATATATTAATGTTGATAAGTAAACAAATATGTACATATGTGTATAAACAACAAACATTCATTTAAACAACCACCATACACTTTTTTATAGAGTCACTGAACATCAACTATAAGAATATACACATGTGTATAAAAACTAATTGCTTAGCGAACAACAATAATACACATGTGTATACAAAACAAACAGTCACTTAACAATAACTATACACATGTGCATTAAAACAAATATTCACCAAACAACTACTAGATCTATACAAAAAAGAATTAAAATTTATTTACAATTAAAAAATAAAAAGCGTATGAAAATTGGAAACTTGAAACGGTTACCTAACATGGTAACTGATTAATCAATTTTAATATTTGTTTGCAATTAAAAAAACTAAATTAAATGAAAATACAAAAAGAATTAAAATTTATTTACATTAAAAAAATACAAAGCGTATGAAATTTGGAAACTTGAAACGGTTATTAATCAATTTTAATATTTGTTTGCAATTAAAAAAACTAAATTAAATGAAAATACAAAACAGTTACCTAAGATGGTAACTGCTTTTAAATAATTAATTTTAAAATCTGTGTACAATTAAAAAATTATGTTAAATGACAATCCTACCCTTATATTTAGTGAAGAAGATCTATGGCCAGGATTTGTTCGTTTTGTTCACAAATAAGAAAGTGTTCACAAATGAACCTAACCATATATATATATATATATATACTATATTATATTATAATACATGAGGGAAGGATTCCCAAAAGTTAAGAATTTCTTCCCTCATTATTTATAAATAAACCCCTAGAATGAGGGTAAAGTGGTCTTTTAAACCATAATTATTTTTTAGTCCCTCAATCTATTACATTTAAATCCTTGACATTTAACATAATTATGGGTAATTAGTTACACTCTCCCCCCCCCCCCCCTCTTTAATTCTTTAATGTATTCCTGCGATATCTTACAACTCGTAATGTTTTAAAAAAATCCGAAGGTACCATGACGATCGGCACATTTTTTTAAACGTTTTGATAGTTGTCTTTTTTAGTTTCATCGTGCGTTCATAAAGTACAAATTGCCGATGCGTAAATATACAATTGATTAAAGCCAACATTTGTTTTTTACCCAAGCCAGCTTTGACCATTACCTAGCTACCGTGCATTAACATTTGTTTTTTAACTAAGTTTTTTGTTTTGAACGGCATTAATAAACTAAAATATTCCCTAATTTTACTTGTACAGAGTCAGTTAGTTGTGGCATGTTTAATATAGTATAGATAAAACTCACAACAAACTTCCTATTAAACATGCCACAACAAACTAAACAGGATATGTGCATCTTATTTTAAAAACTTAAAACTCACAACAAACTTCCTAAATAAATGGATGACCAATCTAAAACTAAACCCTAATGGACTACTATAAATACATAGCAAACACTCACAATTCTACATTTCTATTGCTAAACAGATTTAAAATATGGAGTCAGTTCTGAATTCACTTGATGCGAAAAAACAAGCATGCGATATTGAAAAATCTAAGGTCGGTTCTATGATAAGTTTTGTTATATCGCAATAATGAATAATTGTTTTCTTTTATTTACTTTTATGTGAATACTAACTTATTTGATTTTTCAGATTCAACAAACCAATTTAAACACCCCAGTTGTCGAACAAGGTTTTGTTAGTTTTTAAGTAATATTTTCGCTTATAATCTTTCATATTAACAAGTTCGTTATGTTATTATTTGGTGTTTTATTGTAGGAAGATGGTGATAATAGTGTTGAAATTATTTCTTATGGTGCAATGTTCAGTCCATACAAGTCTAATCTTCAACGTCAATTTAGTAAAGAGGTAATTTTAAAATTTATTTAATCTTTTTTAAATTTTTTTATTCAATATTTGTTTTTTTTATAAAATTTATTTAATCATTTTTTAACCTTTTTATTAAATTTTTGTTTTTTAAGGATCGGAAGTATGAGAATCAAAAGAAAAGATCTAAGAGACTCTCTGAATGGAAATGAGTCGAGGTTATAAATTTAGATGATTCTGAGGACGATGAGAAAGAAGATGAATTAGATGATACTGCTGATTCGAGCACAAACAAGAAAAACGGATCAAAAAAGAAGAGAAATTAGATGAAATATATCAAGTGTTTTTATGTTTTTTTCATTTTCAGTTGTTTTTGTTTGATCTAGACTATCCCATGAATAATGAAGTCTATTTTATATTTGAAGTTTATGTTTTGTGTTATTTTATTGCACTTATAATTTACATCTCGATTGAACTAATATACTTTTGTCATTTGTTTAGTATTTTTTATTAACAAACGAATCTTTACATGTTTAAAACAGTTTTTCTATACTTTATTTATTATTAATTTTTATAACAAAACAAAACTTTGATATTTAGTAGATAGAAGATAAACTATGTTCCAAAATTTTAGGAATTATTTAATACTAATTTACGATATTAGTAGATAGATAGTAAACTATATCCCAAAATTTTAGGAATTATTTAATACTAATTTACGATATTTAGTAGATAAATAGTAAACTATGTCCCAAAATTTTAGGAATTATAAGTCAACTAATTAGGTCCTCCAAGTTAATTATATGGAATGAGGCATCGATGGCGAAACGTCAGGCGATAGAGGCAGTTGATCGAACATTGCAAGACATTATAAGTGTTAGGCTCCCACGTGTAACACTTATGACATATATCCACCACAATAATGTTATCATATACAAATAAGAAAACTACCAGCAACGAGTGCCGCAATCCAAAGTATCGCCCCCGCCGCATCGCGCGGGCACCCTACTAGTATATTATAATGCATGAGGGATAGGTATTTTAAGATACCCAAAAAATAAGAACTTTTCACCCCCTTTATTTATAGAAAGACCCCTAAAATGAGGGTAGTTTGGTCTTTTAAACGCTATTTATTTTTGAGCCCCTAAACTTATTACACTTAGATCCCTAAGCTTTTAACAAAATTATAGATAATTAGTTACAATTCACCCCTCCACAACTAACTTATAATTTTTTACGTATTTTTGACATATCTTATAAAATATACTGTTTAAAAAAAATCCAAAGATAGTATGACGACCTACACATTTTTGTCGACGTTTCGGTAGTTGTCTTGCTCAATATCGACGCACGGATTAAAAGGTACAAGTCGATAATGCTTTAATGTACAAGTAGTTAATACTTGTGATCTAATGCGCCTAATCTACAAAGATGGGTTCCATCTATGCAAACAAAAATAAAAGGAATTAAAAGTACCGTAATATAAAATGAAGATATTATGTGTCACATTTAATTTTATTAAAATTGCCTAATATCTATACTTAGATATATCTTATAAAAACTTAAAACTAACCACAACAAACTTCCTAAACAAAGGGGTGGCAAATCTGAAATTAAACCCTAATGTACTTCTATAGTTACTACTATAAATACATAGCATGACATCCCTATATCTATTGCCAAACAAAGTTTAAAAAAATAGATCCAGTTCTGAATTCAATTGTTGCGAAAAACCAAATATGAGAGATTGAAAATTCTAATATCGCAGCAGTGAATAATTGTTTTCTTTTATTTACTTTTATGTAAATGTTAATTTATTTGATTTTTCAGATTCAGTTGCATGATGAACATTCCAATTTAAACAACCCAATTGTCGAACAAGCTTCTAAGGTATTGATTTTTAAGTATTATTTTTGTGTATATCTTTCATATTAACATGTTCGTTATGTTATTATATGTGTGTTTTATTGCAGGATGATGGTGATAAAAGTGTTGATATTATTTCTTATGGTGCAATGTTTAGTCCATACAAGTCTAATCTTCAACGTGAATTTAGTGAAGAGTTAATTTTAAGGTTTATTTAATCTTTTTTTTTTTACTTTTGTATTCAATTTTTGTCCCTTTTAAGGATCAGAAGTTTAAGACTCAAATGAAGAGATCCAGGAGACTTTCTAAATAGAAATGGAGTGACGTTATTAATTTAGACGATTCTGAGGACAATGACAAAGAAGAGGAATTAGAAGATACTATCGATTCAAGCATAAACCAGAAAACCCGATTAAAAATACCTCGAGTGTCAATTTAGAAGTGGAACAGATTTCATGCAGTCTAATATGAAATCTATCAAGTGTTTTTATGTTTTTTTTTTATTTTCCGTTGTTATGTTTGATCTAGACGTATGAATAAAGTTATTTTATATTTGAAATTTATTTTTGGTGTTAATATAATGCAGTTATTGACCAAATTAATAAAGTTCAAAATAAAGTTAGTATCCTAAATTTACAAGTCAACTGAACTTATATAAGTTAATATTCCTAAAGTTGCAATAAATAGATATTGCAGTTAGATATAGTCAAGCTGAAATTATAAAATATTGCAGTTATTCTTGGATATTAATCTAATAATTTGTATTTCTTAATTAAAAAATAATAAAGTAATAAACTTTAAAGCTAAACTAAAAAACTGAACTTATTATGATATGTTAATAAAGATATATTCTCTTAACATCCTATTTTTTTTATAAAAATTGTTTTTAAAATTTTATAAAAATATAAATTTATATATATATATATATATAAACGAAATTTAACAATTAAAGTTAAAGGTGTAAAACATACTTACGAGTCAACTACTATTTTTTATTTTTATAGAAACAAAAATTTTAAACTTAAAGTTTATTGGATGAGTACCATGTGGATATTTAAAAAAGTTATGAACTTTAAAGAATAAAATTATAAACTTTATCATTTAACCAACAAAATAAGCTTACTTTACAACTATAACCACTTATCTTTTATTTTTTTGTCATTTGATTGTTATTTTTAATTAAAAAACGAAGCTTTACATGTGTAAAACAGTTTTTTTCTTTATTTATAAACAAAATATTTTTTGTTTTTATAAAAAAAATTATAAACATTTTTTGTAACAAGTAATATAAATAAAATGCTCTAGAAATTTACAATCGTTACTAGATAAATATTAAATTGTGTTGCAAATTTTTAGGAATTACAAGTTAACTATATTGTTATAGATAATATTAGTCAGTTTCAAAAGAATTCTTTACCAACTTGACTAGATACATAGTAGATTGTGTTGCATATTTTTAGGATTATTAGTTAAAAGTAGACTCGTAGATAAGATTAGTTAGGAACTAAAAATCTGAACTTAGTATGATATAAAGTTAATAAAGATATAAACTCTTAACATCCTTTTTTTTAAATTAAAACAGTTCTTGAAATTTTATTAAAATATAATTTTTTTTATATCTGTTAAAAAACGAAATTTAACAATTTAAGTTAAAGGTCTAAAACGCACTTGCGAGTCAAATACTATTTTTTATTTTTATAAAAACAAAAAATTTAAACTTCAAGTTTATTAGATGAGTACTATGTAGATATTTAAAAAAAGTTATGAACTTTAAAGAATAAAATTATACTTTATAATTTAACCAATAAAATAAACATACTTTACAATTATAACAACTTATCTTTTATCTTTTGATTATTATTTTTTATAAAAAAAACAATATTTTTTGTCTTTTGATTATTTTTTTTTATAAAAAAAAAAACAAAACTTTACATATGTGTAACACTTATGACATAAATCCACCAAAATAATATTATCATAAATATTATACGAATAAGATAACTACTAGAAACGAGTGTCGCCCCCACCGCATCGCGCGGGCACCCTACTACAAGTATATATATTTGTTATATAATGATATATAGTGTTACATAGTGTTATATGGTATTATATGTTGTTACATATTGTTATACGGTGTTATATAATATTATATATAGTGTTATAATACACTTCTCACACTTTAGGCCCTTTTTACACTATCCTTACCCTATATATATATATATAATTTTGTTTTTCACGTATACTGTTAGTGATTTGTGCTATACAAATAAATATATAGTTCGTGTTTACATTCATATTATCGAGTTAGATAACTTTTACAATTAACATTCATATAACACCTACATTGCATTATGATTAGATTATTTTTGGTCGTTTAATGACAACAAAAGAGCTAATGTAGATAAATCCACTATTATGATCACTTTTCAAAATAATTAAATGCCCTACTTTTAAAAAAACATTGCTCCATTAACCAATGACAACTATTTGCTTATTGTGGGTATAATAATAATTAATACATGTTTACATGGCTTGAAAAATAATAAAGAATGTATAAAAGCTTGTTGCATTGTGGGTGGTCCATGAATTTTAATACATACTGCAAGGTTCATGTTGTATCCTACAATAGAATTGTTGGTAGGTACATGAATACCTCAAATTCTCAATCAACATAATTGCAAGTCGTATTTATTTAGTAGTTAATGAAATTATAAATTACTTCCTACCCTTTCACTTATTAAATATGAAAGTAATGAGGGTTCCAGCCAGTGGCGGATCCAGCCGGAGAAATCACTGGGTTCCTTTTTCCAAATCATAAAAGGTTTACACTACAAAAAAAAACGTTTTTTTCTAAATCATACAAGATTTACACTACAAAAAAACATTTTTTTCCAAAAAGACTGGGTTCCTGGGAACCCGGTGTTTCCTTACTAGATCCGCCCCTGGTTCCAGCTATGGTAGATCTTGTTTAGATGTTTTGCTGGACTTTGACAAGTGTGTATTATTTGTTTGATCTGGATAGAGCAGTCTCAAGCCGTTAAACTGAGATTTGCTCATGTATTAATTTAATTTGATTACGAGCTAATAAACCGTTACAAATGAATCTCTTAGAGCATTCACATCTCATTCTGCATTTTTATGTGAGTGGATTCTGCATATTTTAAAAAAGTGGATATGAGTAGAGTATCTTACTATTCATTTGTATATTTTGGGGGACACTGTTCACCCCTATTTAATAAAATAGAAAAAAATATAATGATTTTTAGTGTAATTATAGGAATGGAGATGTGGGAAGTGATGTCAATGCTCTTAATTTTAGTCTACCGTGCGTTACGCCAGAGACAGGGGCGTAGGTTAGTAGGTGCCCGGGGGTGCACCCGCCCCCTCCAATGTTTCGGTTAGAAATGTATAATTTTAGATTTTTCGTCCAAAAATTTTAAAATTATATAGGATCGCCCTTCCAATTATTTTGCCTAAATATTTATACAATATATAAATCAAAGTAAAGTTTGTTACCACTTTAAATCTTAAAGGTCGTCGGGCTGAGTTGTATGTGACAACTGTCAAAAATTCGGGTATCCGTACAATTATTAAATAATAATTAGTGCTTAATGACTGTGCTGATTGACAATTTATGACATGAATTGCCTTATGAATATTATCATTATACATGTATGTGCATCATATATTGCAAAAGACATAACATTATTGCATGCGAACTTTATTGATTCAAATGATGCACGAAACAAAGGTAGCACAATTATCAGACAAATCAGAAAAATGCTGACAGAGTTCAGTACATAGACAGACAAGGTATTGAGATACAGAATGAGCCAGAAACCAAGTATTACACTAGTGTAATGTGTAGGAAAGTAAGGATCACAAAACTGCATTCCTAGAGATAGTTTAAGTGCCGGAAAGTGCCTAAAACTCACATAAACTGCAGAATACTGCAGAAAATCAGCAAAATCAGCATTTGAACACTCTAATATCATGCAGAAATATGGTTAAATTGTCCTGAATGCTTTCCTAAGTGTCAGGAATCAAAACTGTCACAAAAGGTAACATAAAGCTCACTAAACTGCATAGTTTAGCACCTTAACGAATCGGTAACCAACCGAACAACCAGACACTACCCGAAACACCCAATTTTTACTAGAGCACTGTTTTAACATTACCAAGCTAGTTATGGTCCCCGAACATCATAACACACCATATAACAACAAGTAACTACATAACCTAACTAATACTTGATTTCTAACTACTTAACTAACTATTTAGTTTAAACCTATGCCTAGACCCCCCTACAATCGGCCAACACATGGCCCACCCAAATATTTTATTTGTATAAACTAATTGATCTTGTCCCACTTTACCAAACACAATATACATTAGGTTTTACATGTGATGAAGTATTATAAGTTAACCATGAGATCCTAACCCTTTCATTCTCATAACTCACCACACACACACTTCTCTCTTCCTCTTCTTCCTACCCACGGCCGAACACCCACCTCCACACCATCATCATCATCTTCCATCTTTCATACATTCTACCCATATACAAGGGTGCTAGAAGACACATAAGGAAGCTTGGAGCTTGTAGAAGTTGAAGGACCTTCACCATTGATCAACCCTAGCCTTGAGCTAGTAGTAAGAACACTATACTCTTCATTTTACATCATATTTTGTTGGTTAAAAGAATATACATGTTGTTAATCATGATGAACACTAAGAATCTAGAACATGAAACATGAACATAAGCTTAAAATCTTAAGAAATCATGTTGTTTAGTGTTGTTGTGCTACTTGATGATTGATTGTTTATGTTAATGATGTAGATCATCATATGATCTTACTAGATAAATATTAAAAACATAATCTAGCAAGATGAGAGGATGAAAAGGTTAAAGATCCATAGATCATCCTCATAAGAACCATGAACTTGAAAGAATAAGTTGATTTCTTGTTAAGTGATGATAAGTGATGATCAAAGTAAAGTATAAGTCTTGTAAATCTAAGATTTCAAGAATGATTTTTCAAGAAACCAAGTTAAAAATACAGAGTTTACTTAATCTTGGTTCTTAAAGAAATCAACCATGTTTTTAGAGGTTAACATGTGTAGAAATATATATGTAACAAGAAAAATCCAAGAAGAAACATTTTTAGAAAATGTAATTGCAAGTTGTAAAGATCTAGATTCTTCAAAAATGATGTTTTTAAATGAACAACCACCCTTTAAAAGGTAACTAAGCTTACTAAATACACTAGTGAGTTACTACACATTTTTATAAATTTTCAAGTTCATGAGTTAGTAATTTATGCTTGATTTTGGCAAATCGGTAAGTATAGATTGATTTGTTGTTGATTGTGTTGATTTACAAAAAATGATATGCCTTGAAGGCATGGAAACCTCCATTTTTAGGAGAAACTATGACAAAAATTTTCTAAAAATTAAACACTTAGAAAAATATTTCTAAACAAATATTTACAAGTATATTCCAAACCATGAACTTTTACATAAAGATTGCCATAATTTTTGTTACAAAAACTATAAGTATTGGAGGTTGATTTTTATAAATAAAAGTGATTAAATATGTATTTAGGAAATATATATTTAGAAGGCACCATGTGTGTGATTATTTGTATATTATGTGTATTAGTTATATTATTTTAGGACTTGAAATAATATAACTCATCAAAATACCAAGAAATTACAATCCAAAATATTACCAAAATTCCAAGGAATAAGTATACAAAGAATACCCAAAATATTGGTGAAACCGAACAAAGGAATATAACTCACAAAAATATTCCGGAAATTTATTCATAAGTATATTTTGGTAATAAGTATTTTGGACATTAAGAGAACAAAAATATGCTTTTACAATTATTATAAAATATATCATGTTTTTTACAAGGAGAAAATATATTATTTTTGGGCAAGTAAAAATATATATTTTTCTTGGAATTATTAGAAGATATATTATTTTTGGAAGAAAATATATTTTCTCAAACAAACACGAAACACATTATTTTTGGAAGAAAATGTATTTTCTTAAACAAACTTGAAATATATTATTTTGGATGAAAAATGAATTTATATATATATTCTAAGTTAGACTTGAAAATAAACTATTTTTGAGACTTGTATGAGATTTATAAATATTTTGCCAAGGAAAAATTATAAATAATTTTTCTAAGTAATATTTCTTGAAATATATATTTTGGAAATATATATTGATGTATTTTTATTAAAGATATTATTCCATAAAAGTTAATACAAAAATTAGTAAAGAAATACTTAACAATTGCAAGAAAATACGTATTCTCGTACGTATAGATACATACCAGAATACGACACTGAAAATTGGCAAAAATATACAAGTATAAGAAACGAATACAAATACACCCATCCTTGGGAATGATATACACGTATAAATACATAAAAAGTAACAAGTTAAAATATGTTATTTTAACTAATATTCCAAAATTTGATAAATATAATTTAAGTTAAAATATTTAATATTTTAACAAATAATTATATAATTTGGAATAATATTAAAGACACAAAGAAACGTAACTCAAAGACACTAATTAATACAAAGTCAAGGCACGACCCACTCGTCTAATAAACCGTAGTACGTTGTAGGTAGTCATGTACACCAGAAGGAGCTTTGAGTTACAGTTGGTTACGAAGAACGCAATATTGTGAGTTCATGTCCCCATTTTCTTTTAACTGTTTTCAGTTTTATAACTTTGGGGGTGAATTACATGTTACAAACTGTTTACAAACGTGTATATGTGGCATGGTTAGCTAAGGAAATGTACTGCTTGATCATGTGAGTGGTGGGTACAACGCTTAAGACCATTAATCCTCGTAGTAGGACCGAGGGACATGAGTGATAGATCTATTTGGGTGTAGCGAGCCCACACCCATGTGGACCGGGGTTTGACCCATGAGGTGACTATGTCTTCAAACTAAAGCCCGGTGCAAAATCTGCTAGGATTGATCCTTCCTGCATCACGTCACACATATTAATGGCCTTGCAAACCATTAATGATTTGTTTTCCTTGTTTGCTTTCATACCGGGGTTTACAAATACATACTTACTTATAACGATTACAAAGTTTATTCGAGCTCACACACTAAACACATGAACTCGCTCAACTTTTGTTGATGTTTTCAAACTACATGTATTTCAGGAAACTAAGTATGGATCTGGCGGGCGTTGAAGTTTTCAAGTATTGTTTGGAATAAAAGATGTCATCCGGTGTCGAATGGTTTGGAATGTGTATCCTATCCTGGATAGGATACATATTTCAAAGCCTAGTTTTCATAAGTGTCTTTTGTGAAGTCCTTATGGAACTTAAAACTTGTTGGTGTTGTATTCTGAACACGAAGTCTGTATTTTAGGATTTAAAACAATGTTACATGTAATGTTTTTAAAACTATCTATGGATGAACATCTTGGTTTTATCATATAGTTGTTTGTTATGATTGAATGCAATGATATTAAGCAAGTCACACATAATCATGATTCCGCAAAAGTCAGGGTGTGACATTGTAATTATTCGTCCAGGTTTCATTTATCTCGTACCATTATATATATATATATATATATATATATATATATATAAAGTGTAAAATACAAAATGCCTAATCATGATATGCGTACACGACAACCAGATCACGACGCGTGTCGCTTTTTTATTTTCACATCCATGGGTATATTGGACAATTCCCTTCAACACCATCCTATGAGTTCATTACACAATATTTTAAAACTATCGAGTGCGGTTAAATATTAGCGATTAGGATTCCAATTCAATTCAATTACAATGGATCCATAGAATAGCGCCGGACGTAATACAAAAGATTTTGAAATGGAAGATGATCATGATACGATTGAAGCAGTTCAAAATCCTATTTAAGACAATGTCGAAATAGGGGATCCTCCAATAAGATGTTAATTAAGATATTCAGTCTTGTAATGGTTCAATTAGATTTGTTGTTATGCTTTTTTAGTATTGTAATTAAGAGATTCTGTATTGTAAACAACTAGGAAAATACCCACGCGTTGCGCGGGAGTTCGGTCGGTATATCTTTGGTTCATCACAGTATAGATAGAGTACAGCACACGATATTGATACGCTAAAGGCACACGATATAGCAACCGAAAGAGAATACCCAATAAATAAAGTTGTGCCCATAAGGATGTTAACACATCTTTTACATTAGTCGAAAATCATAAACAAAATATCGGTAACGCTTATGATAATATTGACACTAATACGACGTTTTCTGAGTCGTAATCGTCGTATATTAGTTTAAATCCAGTGGTATTTATTTTCAATAAATTTGTAATTTTATAATTATATCATTGTTTAAATTAGAGAATTTATTTATCCACATGAAATTATTTTAAAGATAATAACTCCAACACATAATGCATCGGCCGGAACAACATCAGTCATCACCCCCACCTGCAAAAGCCGTCGCCAAACTACCATCATCTCTATCTACTCTCTCTCTCTCTTGTTCGCCACCTTTGCTACCACGGCTTGTTACGACATCCTCCGGTTCGCCACCTCTGCTACCACGGCTTGTTATGACATCCTCCGGTTTGCCACCTCTGTTACCACGGCTTGTTACGACCACCATGAACCACCACTCTCGCTCTCCCTCTTTCACCGCCACCTAACATCTAAGATGTTAACAATGGCGGTGGTGTGGTGGTCGGATTTCACACCCCCATAACCAATTGACCACAACTCCTTCTCGACTGCCATAAGCCCATAACCTCGGCGGCTTCACCTCATCCGCAACCTTCGACCCCGCCACGGTTTCACTCGGAAGATTCACCATCGCCACCACCGCTATAGCGACCGTCAACTACCTATTAAGTCACCTCTTTTTGTACCTGATGCCCACGAATGCCAAATTCTGACGGATGTAAAAAATTTGAAAACGTGAACCCGACTATGTATATCGTAAAGGCCAAATTCAAAAAACAGGAAGTTTATGGTGATGTTTTCCAATCACAACACTATGTCAAGTTAGTATATATGACTTTTACAAGCTAGTAATATACAAGAATATTACAACCATCACATGGTCCAATAATAGAAAGCCTCATGACCCAATTGGAAGATTTAAATCCTTGAATGGCAATTATGTAATTACTTTAAATACAGGGCTTCTTTGGCTACTGTAGCCAAGAAGCTACCCTAAATGTTATTATATATAATGTCTTTGATTCCTACTAACATTATTTTAATGAGATTCCTTTTCTAATTTGACGTTTTATCCTTTTTACAGAGTATGGGTAATTAATTTTCATAACATGCGTAATTTTTCATAACACGCGTTATATATGTATGCTTACAACATAGTTGATTGGTATACTAAATAACATGCGTAATTTTTCATAACATGCGTAATTTTTTTTATTAATAAACCAATTTATTCACGATGCTTTGTTTTATTTTTATTCATCGTGCTCTGTTTTCCTATTTTTTAATAAACCAATTTTGTATGTTGGGTAACACAACATCAAGTTTTTATTTTATTTTTAAATGTCGCATGTTATTATTTGGGCATGCGGGATTTCTGAATTTGCGGCATTTGTGAAACAGAGCATACAGACTCGTATGATATAGTTTTATATAGAATGCCGCATGTTATAGTTCGTAGCAAACCTTTGTTTTTTAACATGCGAGATTTTTTCTTTAAACATGCGGGGTTATTTTTTAACATGCGGGATTTTTTCCTTTAACATGCGGAATTACTTCCTGCATCCTCTGTCATGTTCCTACATCTCTGTTCTACGGTCTGTCGTCATTTTGATGAAAATTTTCAAAATCAAAGATGAATTTGAACACAATTCGATGAAATTGACCGAACAATGGCCAATTTGAACCTGGATTTGTGTGCTTCGATTGAACCCCCTCGTTTCTCTTTTTGCTCCTTCTCTCCCTTATAGCTGCAATTGATGATAATGTAATCAATGGTTCGTTGTCGGAAAAAAAAAAACTACAGGATCAATCAAACAACGACGAACTGATTACCTCCAAATTCCGTAATCGTCATTTGCATTTGGTGAGTCGACTATGAAACTGCTGTGAGATTTTGGGATAAATTGTGGGATTTTTTATTTTTGGAAAGAAGAATGAAGTCGGGAACTTGATATTGTAATGGACGATTTTAACCTTTGGCAGATAATAATTACGATCCTGCCACCGTGTTGCATCAATTTTAATCACACACTAATCTGACGGCCTGGGTCAGTCGCGTACGTAATGTACGATTAGTGTAATTGTATGTTAACCGCCCTATATATATATATATATATGTAGAGGATCCTGTAAAAAGTCCAACTTTTGTAAGAAGTGTGAGAAATAATTTGGGAATGACAAGTGTCCCTTATCTTAATTAATTCAAAAGGGTATATTAGTAATTGTCCATTCTTATCAATTAATTGATTTCCAAAGATAACTGCCAAAAATATCAGGCGATATATTAGGGATGTGATTCGAATTCGATTTGTTCTATACATTTAATTGTTTACGGTAAGTTCTTGTTGTAGTGTTATATTCCCCAGTCAATAGTGTTATATTATGTACAGGTATCTTTTAATCTCCTTTTCATAGTGTTTTATCCCCATCAATATTGTTTATTATGTATAGTGTCTTACAGGAAACAGATAGTGTTATATCTTTCTATAGTGTTTTATCATGTAATATACTGTTCCTTTCATAGTGTTTTATCCTCATTAATAGTGTTTTATTCTGTATAGTCTTGAATCATAGATGTTTAAAACACCACACCATGAACAATGTCTCCAGTTAAAACACCATGACTTGAATCATAGTCATGATGTTTTAAAATCTGGGAATGTTTTTGTATTGATAAAACACCACGCCATGAACAATGTCTCCTGATAAAACACCATGACTTGAATCATAGTCATGGTGTTTTAAAATCTGGGAATGTTTTGTATTGATAAAACACCACGCCATGAACAATGTCTCCAGATAAAACACCATGACTTGAATCATAGTCAATTTATCCAGTTGTTTTAAAACACCACGCCATGAATCTGATTATAGATCTCTTTATGATAACATATGAAGAATATGCAACCAAAGACATCCTACAATTAAGGTGAATCATTAATTCCGATATTTAAGGAAAAGGAGTGAATATAGGAGTTTTTAGTTGTGTAGGTTACGGTTACCATATTTCAAACATTTAAAAAGACACTATTGCCCTTCAATTTTACATAAGGTCCCTCTAATTAAAACACAATTTACATTTTTATACCCTATTAATCTCAACCATTAGATCAAATATCCAGTGGTTTAAAACACTTCTTACCCTTCTTACATTTTAGACACTTTTTACCATATCCCTACCCTATATAGGTAGAGGATCCCTACCCTATATATATATATATTGGTCTTTTGTTTGTTAAACAATATTTAGTTTTTTTTTTATAGAGTAAACTTCCGTTTTGCTCACTGTGGTTTGGTCACTTTGGTTTTGCCCCAAACCTTTAAAAATAGTCATTTTCCTCCAATAGTTTGCTATGGTTTTTCCAATTTTCTCCCCGCCTCTAACTCAATCCAAGTTATCTGTTTTTCCATTTCGCTCCCCACAGGGAGCAAAATGGAAAAACCATAACAAACTATTGGAGGAAAATGACTATTTTTAAAGGTTTGGGGCAAAACCATTAAAGTGACCAAACCACAGGGAGCAAAAAAGAAGTTTACTCTTTTTTATATGTAAGAACGAGTCATTTGAACGAATGAATTTTTTTTAATTTTATTTGGAACTATAATTATATTTGACCTGACCTGAGTCGAATAGCCGGCCCGACCCAAAACATAACGATAGGAAAAAATTTTTGGGTCCAATGACTTTATGGCCCCTCAAAACTTTTGGTCAAGCTCCGCCACTGGCCAGAGAGATTCTCTCTTGTGGCGGCGCAAGCCCCTGCCACTAACGACGGGTGGTATGGTTTCCCGGGGAACGCCGTTAGCCAAACTCTGACGGCAGCGTGGATCCGGTTAAGACAATATAGTCTGACCAAAGTAAGGTTAGGGCCCTTTATTTGAGAGGGTGTAGGATCTCTCCCTCAACTGTTAAAGATTCTCACCTTTCAAGAGTAAAAAATGTTGTTAAAAAGATTAACTTTATAAGTGAAGATAATGATGGTGCATATGATTAATTGGTTCCTAGGCAAAAGACCAAAAATAATAGTAATTGTCACAAGAATCTTGGACATTGTCATAGTTGATGATCAAATTATTAAATTAGTGAAACCGATGGTTTTGGACGGTGGACAAAATAGAGATTTTCCCTTGATTCTCTCCTAATTATTTACAACTTGCACAATTATTAAACATTAATAATTTATTTACTCATAGTTGTCTTCATTTTTATTGGATGCCGACTTTTTTTTAAGATTTGATTCGAAATTTTCACGTCTATGTATTTGATATATTATAAGTTTAGACGAGTAACTAGTATTTTAAAATTTAAACAATTGAACTACAAAACCTCCTAATGTACAAACAATATTTGTTTTTTCTATGTTAACCATTGCATTATATCTTTATTTTTTTTTCGTTCAAAAACACCGATGGTAAATGTCTTAATTAGTCAATAAGACGGGTTAACGAGACACCCACAAGTTTAAGCATAAATCTAAATAAATGAAATCTTCAAACATTATAAAAACATAACAATCAAGGCAATTTATTCTTTTAGTTAAAAAATGTATTATGAAATTATTTTGGTTTTCCTCTTTCTCTATCTTTATTTGGTTGATATAAATAAGATCGTTAAATATATAATAAACTGTTTTCATGTTTAATATTTTCTCTACGCCAATGCACAACTACTTCAACAACATTTTTTTAACGAATAACACCCCTTTTAATCTTACTTCTAAATCTATATATTTAGTTATCTATATAACTATATAATACATTTCCCATGTACAAAACTGTAATTTCACACCTATTTTTTAAGATGGCAGCCTAAAGGTCTCAAACAAAGCCCTATATTTTTTTCTTTTTCTTCCCGTTCTGCCCCTACTTTCTCTACATCCCCTATCATATATGAAACCTCCATTGGAATTGAATGTGTTTCTTCAATCAATCGTTCTCTTCAACTCATTGTACCATTAATTGTATTCATCCAATCGCACCAGTGTAACCGTCTGAAATTGATTTTCAGATTTAACTCTAACCTAGACCGTCCGTTTCCATCCCACGAAGTCCACCTTTTTTAACCCACATTGGCTTTCCTTCCTGCTGCTCCCTCAAATCAAGTCGATAGATGGAGCGAAAGGTGACCGGAAGAAAAAGAGAGAATGCTGGAGGAGGTAGACAACGCCAGGTAACGAACGACTTTTAGCCGTTGTTTCCGATTGTATATTTTTTCCGATGCGGAGATTTAACAAAAACGGATACGTTTTCCCAGTTAGTTAATTTTAATAATCCCGCATTGTTTATGCATCTTTCATAAGCATGTATACAGTAGTTGAAGCTGAATTTTTTGTTTCTTAAAGCTAACTTCGGTCACCGTTTAAAACTCAAGAAGATGAAGAGTTGATGTTGTTTTGTATTGGATGACTGCCAACAAAAGTACCACCCCAAAATTTTACCCACTACTAAATTATTATAATTTATGAAACCTTAAATTCTTGTTTTTATACAGCATCGAAATTGAATTTGTTATTTATTCAATGATTTTCTTGAATAAATTCACCAAGTGTTTTATATCTTGCAAACCGATGATTGATTTTCTTATGCTCCGTCATCTCAGATAGACGCCCCTTTCACTTGATGGTTGGTCGGCCTGCAAACGTCACAAGCAAAGTGGCTGAATATGTGGCTGGTTGGTGGAACCTGCTACTTGAGATGGGGGTCTTACTTGACTTTGAAGCCCCTTTCACTTGGCTGGTTACGTGAATTATACATGGCTCACACTTGGATGACACATTGGATCTGCTATCTTGGGTAGAAGACCCTTTTTTGACCATCACAGGCTACCTTAGGTGGAAGAACCTTTTTTGAAAGGTACATGCGGGAATCTAGACTTGCAAAAAATTTTATTTTTACTGTGATCTAAATTTTGAAAAAAAAATTATTACAGTGATCTAAAATTTGAATTGAACAATTTAGATGGCTATGTAACTAATGCATCAAAACAAACTTTTGATGACTTTGAAACCGTTTATGTGTTTAAACACATTTGACCCGTTTGAGATAGGACATAAGCAGAATTGATCCATTCATAAGTAATGGATTATAATTTTTTTTTGGTTTGCACTCGCTTTGCAGCATGCTTTTACATGGCCTTGCTTTGAGCGAACATGATGGTGACTTTGAGGTGTTGAAAACCTACAATCTTTTAGATGATGAAGACAAGAACAAAAAAAAACAAAGGCAATGTATGACTTCTGACCCATTCGTGTTATTTTTTTTTTCAAAAGCAAACCATTAACACATTAGTTCATGGCTTAATAACGCATCATGGTTCAGTAGGCTCCGTGTTTTGTGAACTGTTATCATATGATGTCTGGATGACTATATCATGTAGTGTATGGATTCGTGTATAGAGCAGTTCAGCGAGCTCTACTCATCTATACTATATTAAAAAGGAGAAGTGATGGATAAAGATGTAATTTTACCACTTATACAAGTTGTTAAACAGGATGTACAAATGAGTTTAAGCCATACAATGGAAACTCAACAGCCATTTTAAGACGCCAGGTGGGGCAATTTAGACAATTTCTCCTTCCAATCAATTCCCTAAACCTCCTCTTCAATGCGTCCGATCATTTCCATCCGACCCCTGATAATAAGAAGAAAACGATTGAAGGGCGATGGGTCTCGCAGCGGCTGTGCAGCGAGCTAGGGCTGACAACAATTCGATTTTGTAAGTTTGGTGATTCTCTTCTACTCACGAGAACCCTTTTGATCATCAAAGTATATTAAAACCCTTTTCTGATCCACAACAGATATTGATGGTCACCATTGCAACTGCTCTGAGAATGACTGACTATCGTTTTAACCCTGCTAACTTTCTTAATTAGAGCCTTTTATTTTATTTTAATTGTTACAGCCGATTCAGATGCGGTGGGTCACAGGATGGGTCGGCAATGAGTGTTGGTGTAACATTACAATCATGGTCCTGTAGACGATTCTCATTCATTTAAGGTAACCCTTTTGTTTTGATCACTATTACTTTTTTGTTTTATTTTACAAGGGGGGTACTTACATAGTCTGTTATAATGCATGATCAATATGTTCTTCTGGGTCATGGGAAGTGATGGTAGCCCGCTGGCCGAAAGATAAGTTTATTCTCACTTGTTGTTGTGTCACTTGTGTGAATATAGATTTTGTCTCAGTTGGGGATTTTGTGTTTTGTATGTAGGTTTCTTGAAATTTAATCATTTGCTGTCTATAATCATAATATAACAGTATTATATGGTGTTGTGTGACTGTAAGTTTAATCTCAATTGTGTGTTTGTAGTTTTGGCTTTTGGGTTTCCTTAACTTTTGAATTTTGTTGTCTTTAATCTTGCTAAAACTATTATGCAGGTATTGTTTGAATATTTGTGCTTTGTGTGTAGGTTTCTTGAAAGCTTGAGTTTTTTTATGGTCTTCAATCTGGTATTTTGTTGTCTTTAATCTTTGTTGAAATTAATATGCAGGTGTTGTGTAAATAGAGATTTTAGCTCAATTGGGGATTTCTTTTTTTTTTTTTTGTATGTGGGTTTTATTAAATCTCGAATTTTGTCGTCTTCAATGTTGTTGAAATAAATATGCTGGTGTCGTGTGAATATAAATTTTTTTGCTGCAATTAATGTGCTTACTTCACAAATTTTGAAACTTTGTGTTTTGTATGCCTGCCAACTCACAAATTTTGACTTTTGATCTTGAACTTCAGGACCGAAGACTCGTGGTCAAAGTTCCAGTAAAACCGTTTCGCAACGATGCTGCTCAGATATCTTCTGCTTATGCTTGGAAGTTTGTCCTTCGCATTAGGTAATGGCAAGTGTTCTTGAATCTTGACCCCCCTTCAGTTTGACTTTCAGTCAAACTTGTTACTTCTATTAAAATCATGTCAAATTCCCGAAACCGCAGGTGCATTTGTCGGAGTAAACATCGGCACTGATCTTTCAAACCTACCGTCACCTGAACAAGTGGTGGCAATCCTTATATCCCATCGAATAACACACGTACGTCTTTACGACGCTGATAATCACCTCCTTAGCGCACTTTCCAACGCTGGAATTGAAGTTATGGTCAGCGTAACAAACGAAGACGTTTTAAGAATCGGACAATCATCGGCCGCAGCCGCATATTGGGTCAAGAAAAACGTCGCAGCGTTTGTACCCGCCACTAACATCACCGCCATAGCCGTTGGTAGCGGAGTTCTTTCAACAATGCCGCACGCTGCACGCATTTTGGTTCCCGCTATGAGAAATCTCCACAAAGCGTTAGTTTTGTCGAACCTTAATTATCCGATCAAAGTGTCGACCCCTATATCAATGGACATAATCCCGAAACCATTCCCGCCATCAGCCGCAACTTTCAACGCATCATGGAACTCGACGATTTCCAGAATTTTCGACTTTTTAAAAACTACAAATTCCTTTTTTATGCTGAATGCTTATCCTTACTACGGTTATCTACAACGGTATTTTCCCTATCGAATACGCGCTTTTTCGACCGCTGACACCTGTCAAACAAATAGTTGACCCGAACACCCTCTTCCATTAGTATGTTAGCTATGGTTACATAACTTGTTTTATGCTTTCAGTAGCTGATCATTCTTTTTAATAAAGTGATTTACGCATTAATCTACACTTTGGGTAACGTTAGTTATTTTAGCAAATGGGTCGAAGATGGCACTTTCAGTTACCGGAATTTAAAATAAATATGCTGGTGTCGTGTGAATATACATTTTTTTTGCTGAAATTAGTGTGCTTACTTCACAAATTTTGAAACTTTGTGTTTTGTATGTCTGCCAACTCACAAATTTTGACTTTTGATCTTGAACTTCAGGACCGAAGACTCGTGGTCAAAGTTCCAGTAAAATCGTTTCGCAACGATGCTGCTCGGATATCTTCTGCTTATGGTTGGAGGTTTGTCCTTCGCATTAGGTAATGGCAAGTGTTCTTGAATCTTGACCCCCCTTCAGTTTGACTTTCAGTCAAACTTGTTACTTCTATTAAAATCATGTCCAATTATGTTTTGAACAAAGAAGTGGAGAGAGTGTTTATCAGTCTGGTACAAAAGACAATATCAAATTAGGTGGGGATTTTCAGAAATAGGATAGCGATTTTTGCGTAATGGATTACCTAAGCACGCTTAGAGCATCGAGAGGAGAGGTGTCGACTTGTGAGTTATGATCCGATCATCTTTAGACCGTCCCCTCATGATTTGCATATTCAGCATGTGAACAAATATAATGTGTTATATTTTATGTTTTGTATAAATTAAATCTTGTCTCATGTACTTGTTTCCTATTTCCAGGTGTTCTTAAAGGATACTGATGAGAGAGCATGCGCTTACATTTCAGGCTCAACACCAAACCACTGGGTATATGCAGTTGATGGAACAGACTTTCTTGAGTTGATAAGTAAAGTGTCAGTCAATAATGGTAACCGTTCCTAATATAGAATTTAGATTGCATAATTTATATTGTATCTACCAAGTGTGCGTGTCTATTATTATTAATGATATATATTTTGGCTAGATGTACAACCGGAAACTAAAGGACAGCTCGTGAAGTCAGATATGATCAACTTTCACATGGAAATATATAGAAATCACCCACTTTTTTGCAATTGCTGTGGGATTGTTGGTAGAGATAATGTAAAGCAAATTGATGAGCAGCTTGACAAACAAGTTTTTGAACACATTATGTTGCCAAGCCAACTTGGACCTCTGTTTTGCCTTTTCATAGAATCAATGTGTAATATCATTCAATACTGTAACCAACCGAAATATATTAGATAAGGTTTGACTTATGTTCTGTCCCAAATTCTCAACTCCGCCGCAACGCGCGGGTTCCCCACTATTTACTCAAAAGACTTAAAGTATTTTTTTTTTAACGGCAAAGACTTAAAGTATTAACATCACAAGAAAGATGTGTTGGGTTTCCGTGGTGATCGGTCAAAAATTTATTTATCAAAAACCCGGTTCAATAAATAATAGTGAATTAATTAAGCAAGTTAATTACTAAAACGCAGCGGAAAAATAAACTAATGATCAACAAAAACGAAACCCGAGAGGATCCGGTTACAAACAAGTACGAGCACAGTAAAAAAAAATTAACTATCGATGAGAAAGATATACCTCGGTTAATGACTAACCGGTCGAGACACCGAGGTTCAACGAACGAGTGCTAGTAAACGAACCAACGAAACGCGACGAACGAGGCGGCGCCAAGCGGCGGCAGGCCGGCGGCAACAGTGGCAACGGCGAACAGCAGGTGGTGGCGGAGACGGGGCGGCGACGGCGGCGACGGCGGCGGCCCGCGACGGTCTTGGTGGCCGGTTATGGTGCTCCCTTTAGAGAGTCTTTTTCTACTTGCAACAACCTCCTTAACCTTTTGAGTTTATCTCTTCCATTTAAAATGCAAGAAACAAAATGCATGTCCGCCAAGTGTCATGCATGCATGATGCATGAAATGAGATTGGCTAAAAGGTTGGTGTGTGACAAGTGGCGTAGGGTGAGAATACCCGTGTCACCTGGTCCATGTACCCGTCTCTCAGTTAATACCCGCTTATGATCATAAATATAATTATGATCAGTCTCGTATGTTGTTCGTAATTATAAGTTAAACGGGTTAAGTGGATTTTTAGTTCGTTGCCCAAGGTGTAACTCTTACGGGTCAAGACCCGGTCGGCAGCGTTGACTTATCGAACCGGTAATGGAAAGGAGTCATGTCTAGTGGATTCAAGAATCCCCTTGGACTGGAGCCATTTTATGCGTGCCTTACTTATGTGGCTAAGTCTGCAATGCCATAAATATGTTTTATTTATGCCAGTTTTGTTACGCTTAGAAAGATGATATATGTTATTACTTGTTTGAACATCAATCTCATAAATACCATTTCGAGGTTTAGCCTCAAAATAAAGGACATCATTCAAGTAGGCTAAAATAGGAAAACCATTAAAACGTACTTGAATCCTTGTTCAAACAGTGAAGAAACTGAAACAATGTTTCTGGTCAAACCAGGTGCATATAAACAGTTTTAAAGTAACTACAAGGCCAGGGAAAACAAAAGGTTCCGGTTGCCAGAACTGGAACTCTCTTTCCATTACCAACTATGAGTTCCGGTGGCCTTGTTTCAGTTTCCTCCACTTTTCAGGCTTCTGTAAGACATTAATGGTGTGGAGACCACATCCGGTATCAAATACCCATGTGTTGCTAGAAACAGTGAAAAGTTCGATAACATAAATATGAATATTAGAAGAAGTGCCAATGTTATTGGCCTTGTTCATATTCAGCTTGGCTAGATACTGTGGGCAGTTTCCCTTCCAGTGCCCATTTGGTTGCATTCAAAGCACTGACGCTCCTAGGAGGGTGTGGTTTTGCAACATGCTTGTTGTTGGTGGCATTTCTGGCAGCAACAACAACTTTTCTCTTGCCTTTGCTCTTATGTTTCCTTTTCTTGTTATTGGGCTTCTTAACACCAGCATACTTGACCATTAGAACTTGGTTGGTTTTGTGGAATAACCAAGTTTGTTCATTTGGTCAATTTATCCTTTCATCTTTAGCACATGAGTACTGATACATGATCCTTCTAGCATTTTACAGCTTATGAGCTGTTTCATGGTGTCATATCGCTCTTGTCGGGCTTGTTTCTGGAACATGCCTTTCAGTTGCTGGATCATGTCATAAGCATCCATATCTTCCATGTTCTTCTGAAGATCAGGAGACATGGTGGCTTTCATAAGGTAGGCTACCTCAACGGCATCCTCGTTATGTTTCTCCAGTGCCTTGCAAGCAGTAGTAGAATTACTTTCAGGCTCGGTAGGGACTGGGCCATCTAAGATATACAACTTTTCTTCCATCTTGAGAACTATTCTCAGATTGCGGTGCCATTCGAGAAGGTTGGTGTTATTCAAAATTTTTTATTTCTTTTCTTTTTCAAGTATAGACTTGAAAATGAAGGAGTTTGTTTTCATTAGACATCTGTTATATAAGCAAGGTGATATTAATTAGTATTTTCGATGTATATCTCCTTATTTCGTGAGGTGAGACGATAAGGAATGAGAATCCGGTTAGAAGCTCTTTCCAAAGGCGGCTGGGGCACGCAACATTAGCAAGAGGTTCAAGCGGACTGACAACGATTGTCAATTGTGAGAAAAGCACAACTCCCAAGGTTTATGAGGCTACGAGGATAACCTATTGTCCTTGCATTGATACGTTTGGCCTCATCTATGCCACTTTTGTTCTCGAGACAGCTGGGGCACGTAACACGAGAAGAAAAGTAATAGTCGTCCTAAAACGGTTACATGTGGAAGGGTCGGATGTGTCGACGAAGCCCTTGCACCTTGGAAGGATAAACTAGACACCAAGTGTTGTGCTGTGGCTCCAACACTGATGGTTCGCATTATGCCCCAAGTGTTACTAGTAGTAGGATGGCATAGACTATTGATTTTAATTTTTACCAAATAGGGTCGTTATAGTCGGTTTTAATTTAGATATTAAATTTGCGACATAACCAAAAGACCCTTTCACCTCTCGGGACAATTAGTTTTAGATAACCTACAAAACTAAGTTTGTCGCGACTTGGAATAACTAATTTTAAGTTAATAGAAAACTATTAAGTTAATAGTTTTGGAAAATAAAAAACTAGTTTAATTTGCAAAACTTAATTGGTTATTATTTGTTTCAAAAACAACCTTTGTTTTATAACAAAAACTTTAACAAGTTGTAAAAACAATTTAGAACTTGTTTTAATGTGATTGTTTTTAATATTTTAAAACTCCTTTTAAAATCATGTTGGTATTTAGGTTGGTTAGGTTATAACAATTTATAAGATAAAAGCAACCACAATAGCAATATAAATATGTAAATCCATATGGCCAAAATTGTTCGATCTTGCTAGAGCCTAATAACAAGATCAAACGGGTCACGGGGTCACAACACACAAACAACCACAAGGATGGACTTGAGTGCATCTTGTTGTCTTGAGCAACTCCCACTAACTCCAAGACTCCTCTTGGCATTCGGTTTTGCTTCGGGTTTGCTTCGGGTCTTCGTATCAACAATATTTAGCAAGTAAATACAACAAAGACAAAAGGCCTATATATTACAACTTTGAACCACAAGACGGGCCAAAACCATAAACTAATCTATTACAACTTTGAACCATCTCGGTGGCCAAAAATAATAATTACAAAAACCGAATAAAATATATAACCACAAAAATAAGATCGGGCCAGATTTACATATCGCACAACAATCACAAAATAAACCGGACAATGTTTTGGTCAAGCAAAACAAATAAAAATATTGACCAAAAATAAAAGTGCCCTAAAAAATACTTGGATCATAAACTTTAAATAAATAAAGTTTGTGTTCTAATTCCGGTTAAAAGGACCGGTACCGACTCGTATGTTGTAACCAAGGCTCTGATACCACTGTTGGGTTTCCGTGGTGATCGGTCAAAATTTTATTTATCAAAAACCCGGTTCAATAAATAATAGTGAATTAATTAAGCAAGTTAATTACTAAAACGCAGCGGAAAAATAAACTAATGATCAACAAAAACGAAACCCGAGAGGATCCGGTTTCAAACAAGTACGAGCACAGTAAAAAAAAAAATTTTAACTACCGATGAGAAAGATATACCTCGGTTAATGACTAACCGGTCGAGATACCGAGGTTCAACGAACGAGTGCTAGTAAACGAACCAACGAAACGCGACGAACGAGGCGGCGCCAAGCGGCGGCCGACCGCGGCAAATAGCGGCGGCAGGCCGGCGGCAACAGTGGCAACGGCGAACAGCAGGTGGTGGCGGAGACGGGGCGGCGACGGCGGCAGCGGGGCGGCGACGGCGGCGGCCCGCGACGGTCTTGGTGGCCGGTTATGGTGCTCCCTTTAGAGAGTCTTTTTCTACTTGCAACAACCTCCTTAACCTTTTGAGTTTATCTCTTCCATTTAAAATGCAAGAAACAAAATGCATGTCCGCCAAGTGTCATGCATGCATGATGCATGAAATGAGATCGGCTAAAAGGTTGGTGTGTGACAAGTGGCGTAGGGTGAGAATATCCGTGTCACCCGGTCCATGTACCCGTCTCTCAGTTAATACCCGCTTATGATCATAAATATAATTATGATTAGTCTCGTATGTTGTTCGTAATTACCAGTTAAACGGGTTAAGTGGATTTTTAGTTCGTTGCCCAAGGTGTAACTCTTACGAGTCAAGACCCGGTCGGCAGCGTTGACTTATCGAACGGACATAATATCCAACAAGATAGACACCTTTTCAACACGTTGACACTGCCGGACTACAAACCTTCGATACTCCTTTAACTAGATAAGAGATGAAATAAATTACCATACAAAATGTAGAGTTGCTACCAATCTATTACACAAAACTAAACTATGAAAATGTCAATCTACAATCTACAAATTATTAAACAAAACTATTTACATAATATAAATTACCAACAAGTTAAGGCAATGAGTGGTTGTACATTGTGTTTTGGGGGTTTTTCAAAAAATTTTCTTGATATTTCACTTTACACCCAAAACTAATTGATTTTGTAGTTTTAATCAAAAGTTTTTAGTTTTTCCAATTTAACCTCTAAACTTTTTTATTTTCAACCTTGATCCCCAATGTTTTCAATATTTTGCAAAAAAATCGTTTTCGTTTAGTTCTAAATTTTGCGAGTTAACACGACACAATGTGTGTGTGTGGGTCAACGATTTTACGTTTTGTTATACGCTTCGTTCTAAATTTTGCGAGTTAACATGGCGCAACGTACGTGAGTGGTTCAATATATTTACGTCGTCTATTTTTTTCCCATTTAATAAGTTCATCACAACGCACGAGTCCTAAATCGAGTTAGTTATTATTTTCTATGTTTTATATGTTGGTCTAATTTCTCCACGCTAAGACGCCGCAACTTCAATGTTGGTGGTCGTTGACTATAGTGTGGCATTGGTGCTATTTGTCACGGTTTTACGCTCCTACAGCAACGCGGGGGGGGGGGGGCTTAATACGATAGCTTATTTATATGGATACAAGTCATGTAACCGTAACGTAGTAATTATGATACCATTAATTGTATTGACCTTATCTGGTGAATTACTTATTTGTATAAGATAGTAATTCAGACTTAACCGACAAAAACATCTTTAACACACTGTAAATGTGAATCTGATCAACATGTCAATTTCTTTGGTCGCGGCGCAACGCGCGCGGGTCAATATTCTAGTTAAAAACAAAACAAAACTATTAAACGGTATATATTATAAATTATTATCATATACAATCTACAAATTGATGTACTTTTGTAAGTATTACGTAGTGAAGGGTTGATCATTTTGCAAAAGAGGTCGGCAGCTGTGTTTTTTTTAATTAGAGTTAATTACTTTTTCAGTCCCTGAGGTTTGCCAAAAATAACGGTTTCAGTCCATTAGTTAAAAAATTGCCATTTCAGTCCATTAGTTTCATTTTCATAACCATTTCAGTCCACAAACTTAACTCCACCCATTTATTTTGTTAACTTTGGGGTGAAATTACCAAATTACCCCTGCTAACTTAACAAATTGTAATAAAAATCATAAAAATTTCAAAAAATTCAAAAAAATTCCAAAAAATCTAAAAATAAATTTTTTTTAAAAAATTCAAAAAAATAAAAAAATACCAAAAAATCTAAAAATCAAAAAAATTCCAAAAAATCAAAAAATTCCAAAAAATTCAAAAAAATCTAAAAATCAAAAAAATTTTAAAAAATCATAAAAATTCTAAAAAATCCAAAAAAATTCAAAAAAATCCAAAATGTTTCGAACCCGAACCGTTTCGAACCCGACGCGAAACGGTTCGACGCGAACCGTTTCGACCCGTACCGTTTGGAGCCGAACCGTTTCGACGCAAACCGTTTCGACCCGTACCGTTTCGACGCGAACCGTTTCGACGCGAACCGTTTCGACCCGTTCCGTTTCAAGCCGAACCGTTTCGAGCCGAACCGTTTCGACGCGAACCGTTTCGACCCGTACCGTTTCGACGCGAACCGTTTCGACCCGTACGGTACGGTACGAAACGGTTCGGCTCGAAACGGTTCGGCTCGAAACGGAACGGGTCGAAACGGTTCGCGTCGAAACGGTTCGCGTCGAAACGGTACGGGTCGAAACGGTTCGCGTCGAAACGGTTCGGCTCGAAACGGTTCGGCTCGAAACGGAACGGGTCGAAACGGTTCGCGTCGAAACGGTTCGCGTCGAAACGGTACGGGTCGAAACGGTTTGCGTCGAAACGGTTCGGCTCCAAACGGTACGGGTCGAAACAGTTCGCGTCGGGTTCGAAACATTTTGGATTTTTTTGAATTTTTTTGGATTTTTTAGAATTTTTATGATTTTTTAAAATTTTTTTGATTTTTAGATTTTTTTGTATTTTTTGGAATTTTTTTTATTTTTTGGAATTTTTTTAATTTTTAGATTTTTTAGAATTTTTTGGAATTTTTTTTATTTTTTTGAATTTTTGAATTTTTTTTATTTTTAGATTTTTTGGAATTTTTTGGAATTTTTATGATTTTTATTACAATTTGTTAAGTTAGCAGGGGTAATTTGGTAATTTCACCCCAAAGTTAACAAAATAAATGGATGGAGTTAAGTTTGTGGACTGAAATGGTTATGAAAATGAAACTAATGGACTGAAATGACAATTTTTAAACTAATTGACTGAAACCGTTATTTTTGGCAAACCTCAGGGACTGAAAAAGTAATTAACTCTTTTAATTAATATGAGAACTTAAGATAAAGACTAGTTGATCCACTGATCCACATAAGTACTGTATTATGATAACGATAAGCACTTGCTGTTCATTATTAAATTAATTCTTTTTGATCTAATTGGCTAATATTTAATTATTTAAACTAGGTTAGAACCCCGTGTATTACACGAGTTGAATAAATGTAATTTTATATATTAAATAATAAAAAAGTTATGTCTTTATGAACCACGTATATTGTACGGATTAAATAAATGTAATTTTATATATCAAATAATTAAAAAAGTTATATCTTTAAAAACATGTGTATTATACAGATTAAATAAATGAAATTTTGTATACTAAATACTATAAACGTCGTATCGTTAAAAAAACTGCGTATAATCGGGTTGAATAAATCTACCAAATAATAAAAAAATTCATCCTTAAAAACCTCGTATATTACACGTGTTGAATAGATCTAAAAAAGAGTTATATCTTTAAAAATCATGTGTATTACTCAAATTAAATAAATGTAATTTTATATATTAAATACTAAAAACGTCGTATCTTTAAAAAACCCGTGTATAGTCGGGTTGAAAAATCTACCAAATAAAAAAAATTATATCCTTAAAAAACCTCGTGTATTACATAGCAAATGATAAAAATTTATATCTTTAAAAACTTCATGTATTACACGGGTTAATTTTGTATACCAAATAATAAAAAAGTTATATTTTTAATAAATTATGATAACATTTAATATTAATTCATTATTTATATATTTAATATTAGATAAGTAGGAAAGATATATAGGTATTTGTTTTAAAAATATATTAAATTAAGATTTGAGGATAATAGTTTATTAAAGTATAAGATTTAATATTAACATTGATTGTTGAAAAACTGATGTAATCTCACTTAACATGATTCGTGTGATGTTTATTCAAGCATAAAGTTTGTTGGAGTTGAAATTCAAGTTGTACTAATAATAATTTTTTTATTAATAATGTATATTAATTTATTATTTATTTTGTTAATATAAGATAAATATAGATTTAAGAATAGCTTCAATGAATGACACGTGTCCAAAAGTTGGTTTCTTTTATTATAGTAGATAGATAGGATGCAAGTTATTTTATGTGGTCAAACCGTCAAAGCAATAATTCAATTCCCTAACCATGATACCAAGTTTTGGTTATTATTTTTTATATTAATTATGTAAATCGACTTTTTAGGGATTTGTGGGTGCAAATCTGATGTAAAAATCTGTGTTATGTGAAAACAACCATACCGTTACTTGCTTCATGATTCACCCTTGAGAATGTATAGGTCTGGGGCTATATTAACAATGATTGACAACTATCGTCTCAGTTTTGCATATCATATTTTCAGGTTTAATTTGTATAATATATTACTACATACTAACATACAATGTTGTCTTACACCACAAATTACTTTAGGCGTATTATAAGAACTTAACATTTATATACATGTATAGTCTGTTCTAGATCACGATTTTGACCAATTTACATTCCATATGTGTTATTGGGAACCGCCTACGAAGACAAAAAGCTAACCAGAAAGTTATTATATATTCCAATTGTAGCTTCAATTGAACAATTCGCAGATATGAATGCCATGACGTTTCAGGAAGCAATTGGAAGATTGAAGACGTTCGAAGACAGGATTAAGGCTATCAAGTCTTTAGCAGAAACTCAAGGTAATCTAATGTTCTCCAATGGTGAATTCTCCTCGAATCACAAATCCTATGATAATACGCGTGGGCGTGGGCGAGGTGGTTCAAGTTACTGAGGCAGACGTCAAGACCGTGATGATGAGGACCAAGATGGAAGTCAAAGCTGAGATTGTTAAGATCATGGGACAAAGCAAACAGGTCAAAGAAGAACCAATGATCGTCAAAAGGGAAGAAAGGATAGATCACAAGTTCAGTGTAACAGTTGTGATAAATATGGTCACTTCACGTCAGGGTGTCCGGATCGTATGAAGAAACATGAAGAAGCTAACTTTAGATAAAACCGGTGATTTTGATCCATCATTGTTTATGATGAGATGTGATCAAGAGACAATTTTTCTAAATGAAGAATGGGTGATTCCAAAACGTTTAGAGACAGAGCCAATGGAGAAAGACACTTGGTATTGTTGTTTGGCATAGAGAATGATGTCTGAATAGGGTTTGAATTGTATTGAGAAAAATTGTATTGAAGTTGTACCAGAAATTAGGGTTACAAGAATGGTGTTTATATAGGACACCACTTTACACACTAGCCCCTACACTATCTATTATTCTCATTTCCGACACTCCCCCTCAAGTTGAGTAGTGGGGTCACCAATACTCAACTTGCTCAAACAGCTACTAAACGCGTTTCCGTTGACTGCCTTTGTGAGTATATCTGCGAGTTGATCTTTTGACGAAACATGAGGGAGTTCTATGATTCTTGCTTCCAACTTTTCTTTGATGAAATGTCGATCTACTTCCACGTGTTTTGTTCGATCATGTTGAACTGGGTTTTCTGAGATTTGTATTGCAGCTGTATTGTCACACATGACTTTACTAGGAGCCTTTTGGGAAAAACCAATGTCTTCTAGCAGCTTCCTGATCCACAGAACTTCGCTTAACCCTCGAGCTATACCTCTAAATTCCGCTTCTGCGCTCGATAGAGCGACTACTTTCTGTTTCTTACTCCTCCAGGTAACGAGGTTCCCACCAACCAAGGAAAATATCCTGATGTTGATCTTCGGTTTCCCTTATCCCCTGCCCAGTCTGCGTCAGTGTAGAGTTCAACATTTGAATGTCCATTTGTTTTGAACAACACTCCATGGCCTGCCGTTCCCTTGAGATATCTTAAAATTCTCTGAGCAGCTTCCATGTGGGCAACTTGAGGTTGATGCATGAACTGACTCACCACTCCAACAGCATAAGCTATATCAGGGCGAGTGTGAGAGAGATAAATTAACTTGCCCACAAGCCGTTGATACCTTTCTTTGTCTGCAAGTTCTCCATTGAGTTCCATGTGAAGATTGTGATTCACCACTATTGGAGTATCTGCTGGTTTACAATCAATCAACCCAGTTTCTGCTAGGAGATCAAGGACATACTTCTTTTGGCAGATGAAAATCCCCTGCTTAGACCTGAGAACTTCTATCCCGAGGAAATACTTAAGATTCCCAAGGTCTTTCATTTCAAACTTTGAAAACAGATTCCTTTTCAGCCGTGCTATTTCTTCTGTATCATCTCCGGTAATAATCATGTCGTCTACATATATGATCAAGCAAGTTACAAGGCCGTTTCTTCTCTTGAGGAACAGAGTATGATCAGCGTTACTTTGGTGATACCCATACTCTTTCATGGCCAAAGTGAACTTCCCAAACCATGCCCGAGGAGACTGCTTTAGCCCATAAAGGGATTTTTTCAACCGACAAACTTCCCCTTCTTTAAAACCCCCTGAAAAACCTGGAGGTGCTTCCATGTAGACTTCTTCTGTTAGGTCTCCATGGAGAAAGGCATTTGTAACATCAAACTGGTGAAGAGGCCACTCCTTATTGGCTGCTACGGAGAAGAGAACTCTAATGGTATCCATTTTTGCAACCGGAGAAAAAGTCTCAGAGTAATCGATCCCATACGTCTGAGTGTAACCCTTGGCTACAAGCCGAGCTTTGTATCGCCCAATGGAACCATCTGGTTTATATTTAACCGAATACACCCACCTGCATCCAACTGTTTTCTTTCCTTTAGGAAGAACGCACTTCTCCCACGTGTTGTTTTTCATGAGAGCACGCATCTCCACTTCCATTGCTTCTTCCCAGTTCTTCTTACCTTGAGCTTCCTTTACGGAATTAGGTATTTGTTCAGTGTATAGAGAAGTAACAAACGCTTTCGCACTGTTAGATAAGTTCCCGTTGACCATATTATCTACAGGATATCTTGAATTTCTAGTCTCCCTCTCTGGGGAATACCGTTTTGGAGGAACCCCTCTATTGGCTCAGGGAGGAAGTGAGTATCTTCCGGTTGTCTCTGCTGCACCTGGTGGTTCAACATGTTCAACCACTACTGGTTCATTTTCAACCTGATTTTCAACCTGTTCAACATTTGGATCAACATGTTCTGTATTTGTCGGTTCTATGTTTTCCCCTGTTGTCTCATAGTTATAAGACGTAGAACATTCAGAGTTCTCAATATTTCTTACCTCAGGCATCACGTTGGATGGACTTTCTTCAGTGGTACTGTGCTCCGCGGATTGTGTGTCTGTGTTTGAAGGACTCGCAGTACTGTGATAGTTTTCTGTTGTGACTTCTTCAGATGAGGGAATTTGGGTTAACCAGCTCAGAGTGTCTATACTGTTATTCTCCCCCTGACCACTGAGTTGGGTGTTATAAAAGTATTTTGTTTCAAGAAAGTCAACATTCATTGTGGTGAACATTTGACGAGTTGTTGGATTATAACACCGGTAACCTATTTGATCGATTCCATAGCCGACAAATACACATTTTTCAGCACATGGGCCAAGCTTGTTTCGATTGGTTTTGGGTATATGAACAAATGCGGTACACCCGAAGATTCGGGGTTCAAGGGTAAGAGGATGAGGAATACTGGCAGACTTAGACAAACAATCTAAGGGGGTCTTAAATTTAAGAGCTTTTGTGGGAAGCCGATTCAGCAGATACATAAAAGTTGCAACTGCCTCCGGCCAGAAGGATTTAGGGACCTGAGATTCGATCAAAAGGGCTCGAGTCATTTCAAGAATAATATGGTTTTTTCGTTCGAAAACACCGTTTTGTTCGGGGGTATGGGCACAAGAGGTTTGATGAATTAATCCTTTGGTTTTAAAGAATTGTTTCATAGATGTATTGACAAATTCCCCCCCATTGTCGGATCGAAGGATTTGGATTTGAGTTTGAAATTGGGTTTGAATCATAGCATAAAATGTGACAAATTTTTCGTAAACTTCGGCTTTGGTTTTTAAAAAATATACCCATGTCATGCGAGTGCAATCATCCACGAATAGTATAAAGTACCGAAGACCCTGCCCCCCCCCCCCATCACAGGGGCAGGACCCCACACATCAGAATGGATTAGTGAAAAAGGTGAAGCAACTTTCGTATTGCTAGGTTTGAATGGTTGTCGATGGCTTTTAGCACGAAGACAGGTTTCACAATCTGTTTTTCCATTTGAAGGGAAAAGTTTTGGAAACAAAATGTGCGAATAACCACTGGATGGGTGTCCCAAATGTCTATGCCATAGCCAGGCTTCCCGGTTTTCTGTTCCATGTGCCAACATCACAGTACCCTGTTGAGCCACTTCATCCACATAGTACAATCCGTGGCGCTCAGTACCACGTCCGATAATCACACCCGTCCTGATATCCTGTAGGAGGCAGAAAGTAGGGTGCATTAGTACCGTGCAATTTAATTCTTTGGTAATATGACTAATTGAGAGCAATTTGTGTGATAATGACGGAACATAGAGACAATTTGATAATTTCATAGTTGGTGAAATTTCAATTACTCCTCCTCCTTTCACTTGCATCATTCCGTTGTTTGCTGTATGGATTTTAGTTTTTTGAGGTTTGCTCATTGATCGTATGTCCAATGGTTCAAACGTCATGGTGTCCGTAGCACCAGAATCAAATATCCAAGCACTATTTTTTCCATGATTGATTTCCATTTTTTCAATTTTTTTCCTTTTTTTTTTAACTTCGCTGGAAGCCTGTAAACTCGCGTTCAAGACTTATCAAATTCGCCGGTAACCGAGCTGAGCGACTTAAATCCGCCAACAAAACGACGCCAGAGAATGACGTTCGCTTACCGGCGTATTTATTAAATACACCGGTAACTTGAACTCGCGTTCAAGGTTTAAAGTGGACCCCCAAATAATTTCGCCCGAAACACCTTCGCTGGTTCAAAAAACAAATCCGCTATCTTGCTGACTTGTCTAACTTCGCTGACTTCCGGATTGAACACCTTCGCTGGTTCAAGACGAATTAGGGTTCGCTGACTCCAAATCTCCGCCGCCACCACCGCTATGACTTCTTGTCGGCCCTTTGAAACAAAAAAGGACAACCGCCACGTGATGTTCTGAACAGTCGGTGCACAATGAGAATAATTAGATTAATAAAAGAAGCACATGCACATTTTTGCTTCTTTGTCAAAAAAGTCAACAAGCAGGAACGATCAAAAAGAAGGAATTAATTTTCTTTAGTAAGTGGGGGCGGCAATAAGACAAAAAACACAAGGGATTGACGGCAGCAAGGTAAAAAGAAAAAATATTGTAGGTTGATGTCTAGGTTTTGATGTTGATTTGTTGGATTTTTTCTGGTTTGAGTTTGGATTGAATGGGTTTTTGAGTTTTTGGTTTTGAGATTGACGAACAGAGTTTTCAAGGATCATAACTCTGCTCTGATACCATGTTGTTTGGCACAGAGAATGATGTCTGAATAGGGTTTGAATTGTATTGAGAAAAATTGTATTGAAGTTGTACCAGAAATTAGGGTTACAAGAATGGTGTTTATATAGGACACCACTTTACACACTAGCCCCTACACTATCTATTATTCTCATTTCCGACAGGTATCTCGACAACGGAGCATCGAATCATATGACGGGTAATCGAGCTTATTTCTTTGAACTTAATGAGCGTGCCACGTGAAATGTGAAGTTTGGAGATGGATCTTGTATTGATATACCGGGAAAGGGATCCGTATTACTTGAAGGGAAAACGGGATAGAAGCGCCTGTTAACCGATGTTTACTACATACCGAGTTTGCAAAGCAATATCATAAGTCTTGGTCAAGCAACGGAAGGTGGATGCGACATTCACATGAAACATGATTTGGTAACCATTCATGATGATACATGTAAGCTTTTGATGAAGGTGATAAGGACCGAGAACCGTTTATACAAGATCAACCTCAAGGTAGAAAGCTCTGGTACACAAGTTAGCATGATTGGAATGAAGAATTTTGCGAGTGGAGATCAAAAAAGAGTTGAACTGAAAGGTGATATTCCAAGTACGAGTCAGAATCTTGTCAAAGATTCAAGTTTAATGAGAAAACCCAAAATTCAAATTCCAAAGAAAAATGTTCAAGAATTTAAAGAAAAGGCCAAGCAAGATATTCAAACCCAAGGATGTATGTGTAAGGATACAAGAAAGCTAGTGTTTGCCCAAGATCACAGTCGAGTCAATGCCGGTGCGAGTTCTTATGATCAAAGGAATAGTCGAGGATAAATGACTAGTCGAGTACAAGGTCGCAAGAATGTTTGAGCTAGGAAGGTGGCGAAAAACACAGTTAGAGGTCAAGAGAACTTCCAATAGAGTCAAGGCAATGAAGACATGTTTGGAGTTGAAGGCCTACCTATTTTAAGTCTGAAATTACATGGGTGATTGGTGGTAATTTGCGGACTTCAAGTCACAAGTCAGTGAACTTGAGGGATCAATGTTGACAAGTTGGTCATAGTTGGTTAAGTTTCCTAATTATGTTATAATTATATTTGGTAATGTCTTGGCCACCAAAGTTAGGGTAAACCTATATAAACCAAGTTAGGGTTAGACATTATTTAGACCAGAGGAAAGAGAGGAAAGAAGCCGAGTTATGGTTTGAGAGTTATTGTAATCAAGTTTTTTGAGTTATGTTTTCTTGGTTATAATAAAAGTTCTTGGAGAATTATTCCACTCGTGTTCGTGTTATTCGGTTTGATTGTCGATTGGGACTTTAACCATGTGGAAATGGAATGAATCATTACCTTGTCTTGTTTGGTAGGAAGGAAAAGACGAAAGAATATAATCGGCGTTGGTGGCGGTAGTGAGTGGTGGTGGCGGGTGGCGTGGCGAACTTTGGTGGCGGTGGCGGGTGGTCGACGGGGGCGTCAGTGGTCATTGATGGAAGGTGGCGACGACGGTGGCGGTGGTGGTGGTCGATATCGAAGGATGGCAACGACAGTGGATGGCGGTGGTCGCCGGTGGGTAGTGTCGTCTATGGTGGGTGGCGGTGGTCGGCAGTGCCGCCAGTGGTTGATGGAGGAGGGTGGCGGGCGGCAACGGTGGATGGCCGTGGTGGTGGTGGTGGGTAGTGTTAGTAACGAAGGGCGAGAGAGGGAATGAAATGAAAAAAAAAGTAAATTACATAGTTAGTTCCTGTGGTTTACACAAAGTAACATACTTAGGTACTAATAGTTTAAAATCACATTCTAGGGTATTAACTTTTCATTTTGTAACGTTTGGAGGCATTAACGTTAATTGTTTGTTAAACTATTAGGGTATTAACTTTTCATTTTGTAACGTTTGGAGGCATTAACGTTAATTGTTTGTTAAACTATTACTACCTAAGTATGTTATTTTGTGCAAACACAGGGACTAAGTATGTTAATACCCTAGAAGTTAATACCTCCAAACGTTACAAAATGAAAAGTTAATACCCTAGAAAGTGATTTTAACCTATTAGTAACTAAGTATGTTATTTTATGCAAACCACCAGGACTAACTATGTAATTAACTCAAAAAAATAAAGGATGTGGATGAAACGTATTTGAAGAAGGCAATGAGCGATTCTATTACCTTAACCAACCAAACACATTTTTTTTGTCATTCCCTCGCAATTGTCCATTCCATTCCGTCTCTCATTCTTGCATACCAAACATTAATCTAGAAATTTTAATTAGTCATTTATAAATTATTTTACAATTATGGCTTTTGATTGTTTTTCATTTTTTCTCGGTTTTTATTCATACTAGCATATTTTCGTAGTGTTTTGAAACTATTCATTCATATCTATCTTGTATAAAAACTGGTAGATGCCCCGCCCGCGTTGCGGGGCGAGGGCCGAATAATTCTCAATCTATTAAAAAAAGACTACTATAATTTTGCTATGAAAAAAAAAAACGATGATAAGAACGTAATTTTGGGCTCAGGGCAAAACTGTAATTTTTCAGGACTAATGGGCTAGTGTTAGGTAGCTAGAGTTATGCGTCGCCCACGTTGCGGGGCGCTAAACCGAGTATTTCTTAGGTTAATAACATGTACGCCTTTATGTCTGTTAGTTATACATGCTACCTATAACACGATATCAAAAAAGATACATCAAGTTAACCAATTAAAGAAAAACAGTACCATAGTTATGATAAAAAAAATTAACTAAAACGATGACAAACGTGTAATTTAGAGTTGGAGGCAAAACAATAATTTGTCAGGACCAATTGGCGAGTGCTAGGTAGCTGTTTGGCATGAATAAAAACAAAATTAAGTCAAAAAAGTAAAATAAAACACTACCATGGTTTTGCCAAAGAAAAAAAACGATGGCAAGATTGCAATTTTTAGCGGATGTAAAATCGTAATTTTAAAATGGAGGTAAATAATATTTTGAATTGAGGGCAAAACCATTTTTTTATTTTGAAATGGGGGCGAAATCGTAATATTTTAGCTGCGGGCAAATTCGTAATTTTTAGCTGGGTAGCTGTTTGGCATGTACGCCTTTATGTCGGTTAGTTATACATGCTACCTATAACACGATATCAAAAAAGATACATCAAGTTAACCAATTAAAGGAAAACAGTACATAGTTATGATAAAAAAATTTAACTAAAACGATGACAAACGTGTAATTTAGAGTTGGGGGCAAAACAATAATTTGTCAGGACCAATTAGCGAGTGCTAGGTAGCTGTTTGGCATGAATAAAAACAAAATTAAGTCAAAAAAGTAAAATAAAACACTACCATGGTTTTGCCAAAGAAAAAAAACGATGACAAGATTGCAATTTTTAGCGGAGGTAAAATCGTAATTTTAAATTGGAGGTAAATAATATTTTGAATTGTGGGCAAAACCATTTTTTTATTTTGAAATGGGGGCGAAATCGTAATATTTTAGCTGCGGGCAAATTCGTAATTTTTAGCTGGGGGCAAAATCGTAATTTTTAACTGGGAACGAAATCGTAATTTGGCAGGACTCTAGCTGAGGGCAAAACCATAATTTTATTTTGAACCGGAGGCAAAACTGTATTTTTTAACTGAGGCCAAAATCGTAAATTTAAGCAAGGGGCAAAAGCGAAATTTTATTTTGAATCGAGGGCGAAATCGTAATTTTACACCGGAGATAAAATTGTAATTTAGTATCACCTATAAATAACTATTACAACTAAAAGTTAAAAGTGGCGCCACCTTTTGGCCAACCACTGTCGAAAGCTATTGCCCGCTCACGTCATCGTCTTCAAAATGTAGTTGTTGAAAATAAACATACAAATAATCAGAAATCATGTTAAAAATATAATTTAAAAATGACTTATTTCTAAGAGAAACCTGTTTTCTAAAGAATGATTTTACAAACAGAATCTTAGGGACTGTTTGTTTAGCTTTCAATAGAGTTTTTAATGGTTTAGATTTGTTACATCTTCAGCACTAATGGTTTAGACTGTTTGTTTGGTGAGCAGATGTCTGAATAATTCATACATTTGCCTCTGAATAATTTAAGCATTATACTAAGTCTGAATGGTCAATACCTCTAATCTGAATTAGTCAGACATTTGCCTGTGAACGGTTAAACATTATATTAGCTCTAAGTGGTTCAGACCTATTACTGGTTCAGCACTTAATGTTTCAAACCTCTTATAGGTTCAACACTTAACCATTCAAAAGTTGTCAAACAACCACTTAAATTGATTTACCACCATAACTCTTCTTTTTGTAATAAACTAATTAACTAAATTACAAATACAATAACACATAATCGAGTACTTGCTCAATACCTACATTATTGATATCTCATTTCAGTGATTTAAAAATGATACAAAATTTATATATGATAAAGCTTAGGGCATGTTTGGCTAAGCTTTTCAAAACAACTTATTGGCTTATTGGCTTATCAAAAATCCAATAAGTTGTTTTTGTGTTTGGCTAAGCCAAAAGTCCTTTTAGAAATGGTTTTTTGCAAAGAAGAAAAATGAGGTTTCAAGAAGCCAGCTTTTAACTTTTCAAACTACAAATTACCAATATACCCCTTCTTTACCCCCTTATATCTAAAAGAATGCCCATTTTAGTCTTTTTACATCAATAAGCTAATCCAAACATTTTTTTTAAAAACTCCTTTTCAAAAGGTCCTTTTCCCAAAAGTCATTTTCCAAAAATCCTTTTTAACTATAATAAGTTTAACCATGCCCTTAATGTCATTAGTTATACGCGTTAAACCAAACGGCCAAACCGTAGTCGGCATTCGGCAAGCTTTCTCCTTCATTATTTATTCTATTTAGTTTTGTTATTTATTACCTTTTCTATTATCTTTCAAAAGAGGGTAGAATGCTCCTAGAAGGTGCTATGATAAGAGGGTAGAATGTTCCTAGAAGGTGCTATGATAATGATATGAGTTAAGGATTAATTAACTTAGTTATTATCTCATAAAATTTTAATGGTTTTTGGAATATAGATAACTAGCGTTTAACCTCTGCGTGTGTTGTGTGGGTCGTAAAACCGTGCTACGTAGTAAGCAAACGACGATCAAAATCGGCAAAAACGTGAAACAAAAACGCGAATTATACCGTCAACTGACGTAAAACGTAGGCAAAGACAAACAAAAACTTATACCATAAACCAGTATAAAACGTAGACAAAATCAAATTTATACTGAGAAAGCTTTAACTTAAAAACACTTTGACATCCAAAATTGAATTATACAAACTTGCGAGATTGAAAATATAAACGACTTTAGTACAATAAAAAAAAGAGTAAACTGCCATTTTGGTCCCTGTGGTTTGGCCAGTTTTGCCAGTTTAGTCCAAATCTCAAACTTATTACATCCAGGGCCCTGTGGTTTTCATTTTGTTGCCATTTTAGTTCAAAATCCAAAAAACCCCCTTTTTGACTGTTGAGAGCTGCCTATTTTGTCCTTTAGTGCAGGGGTATTTTGGTCATTTATGTTTTATTTAAAGCAATTCAACAACAACAAAACCCAGAAAATCAAGAACATCTTCTTCAACAACAACAAAACCCAGAAAATCAAGAACATCTTCAAGAAAAAACGAGGCTCAGATCTGTATCTTCAAGAACATCATCATCAAACATCATCATCAAAACAACAACAACAACAAAACCCAGAAAATCAAGAACATCTTCAAAGTTCATCATCAAAACCCAGAAAATCAAGAACATCTTCAAGAAAAAACGAGGCTCAGATCTGTAAAACCGCCATGGCTGCAAACAGAGGTTGCAAGTGCACTTGCCCTCCTCCGATTCTGCCACGCCAAGCTCGGATTAGGTGAAATCATCACCGCCTCATGGTGAACAAGCATAAAAATCATCACAGCCTCATGGTGAACAAGCATAACAGAACAAGTAACAACACACACCACGAAAGAACAATTGTCTCTCTCTCTCTCTCTCTCTCTCTCTCTCTCTCTCAATACATATACATATCTGCAGTGCCACCACCGTCACTCCACCCGCCACCACCATAACCACCGCCAACACCAATCTCTCTGATCTCTAACCCCCACAAACAATCAGATCAAAATATTTCTGATTTCGATTCAGATCTGAAACTCAAAGCTTTTCTCTCCAATACACACGAATGAGAGAGAAACATGAGAGAGAGAGAGGAACGCAGAGATGACGATGACGATGGTGGATCTGACCGGTAGGGACGACGCCGGAGTGGTGCTCAGGTGGGACGATGATGATGATTTATTTGGGGATTATGTTGATCGATTTAGGTCTCAACTTAACTGATCCATTTAGAGAGAGAAGAGAGAGAGAGACGAGAGAGAGTCTGTGGGGTTTTATGATGATGATGATGATTTATTTGTTGATGAAGTTAATTAAGAAAATGTAAAATAAAAAGCAAAATGACCAAAATACCCCTGCATTAAGGGACAAAATAGGCAGCTCTCAACAGTCAAAAAGGGGGGTTTTTTGGATTTTGGACTAAAATGGCAACAAAATGCAAACCACAGGGCCCTGGATGTAATAAGTTTGAGATTTGGACTAAAGTGGCAAAACTGGCCAAACCACAGGAACCAAAATGGCAGTTTACTCTAAAAAAAATTAACAAACAACAAAATCACTAAATCACTACAAGGCCAAGAAAATAAAAAATAAAAATAAAAATAAAATCAAACTCCCTACAAGATAAATGAGGTAGTGTTCATAAGAAGATTCTCGACTGGTCAGCCCCTTGGTGTTTTTGTGACACAAGTTCGACTCCCACTCTCCTCATTATTTTCTGTGACATCCAAGTGAAGGGCGAATACGGGTGGCACCGGTTCGTCTTAGATGGGAGGCGAGATTTTACCGATTATTCTACTGCCGTGCCTTCGGGCGGGTGGAGGCCGGGTTTCCGCGCATTTGGAAGAGCCAAGGGGCTGACGGCGGTCAAGTAGTCGACCTTGGCCACAGCAACCGGTGTCACGGTGATTGACACGTCGTTCCTTACCGTTAAAAAAGAAACAAATCAAACTCGCTACAAGAGAAATGAACTAGTGTTTCTAAGAACATACCTCATCTATATACTATATAATAAAAGAAACCTGTTTTGGGACACTTGTCATTCTCTCATTTAATTGATTAAAATTATTAATAATACTAATAATAATAATATAATGACATTTAATCTAAATTAATACAAATTCTTATTATTAATAATATTTAATCAAATCTAAAATCTAATCTAATACAAATTTTTATTATCAATAATATTTAATCAAATCTAGAAAAAAAATGGTTAAATTTTCACACTTATATTTAGATAAACAAATAGGTTTTTGTTATACGTAACACTTTTTTTACAATTTATTCTATATAATACGAAAAAATAGTTAAATATTCACACTTATATTTAGATAAACAAATGGTTTTTGTTATACGTAACACTTTTTTACAATTACAAGTATAAACTTTGTAAGTGTGTCGAATATTATTATATCTGTATACTTATAATGTTCAAGAGAACGAAGCTAAATGTGACAAGACTTTTAGATTCGATGAATAATGGAGAACATGCACTAGCATAGGGGTAGTTGTAGAACAACATACTTGCCATGCCTCATGATTATGGGTTGCTAGGACCGCAATTCACATGACTCGAAACATGACATAAAAGCAATTCAATTTTGGGTTGGCTAAATATAAGGTCAGCTCAAACACAACCCGCGTTCATATTAAAACCTATATAAGTTTGCAAGTTTTTTGTGCATAAGCACTTGTATATTGTGCTTTATGAGTTTTTCAAAAAAAAAACTTAATTTTCCACTTTCAACCTAAAAGTTTTATCTTTTACATTTTAAACCCCCCTTTTTTTTACTTTTAACACAACACTTTGTTATTTACAACTTTGGTCCCCCATACTTTTTATCTTTTGCAAGTTTTTCGTTTTACGTTTCGTTCTAAATTTTGCGAGTTAACATGTCGTAGCGTGCATGTGAGGTTCAACGTTTTTGCTCTATTTTTTTCATATTTGACAGACCCGTCGCAACGCGTCCATTTTTCCCCTTTTGTAAAGTTCGTCGCAACGGGCGGGTCGTAGATAAACTAAGTTATTATTTTCTACATTTTACGTTTCTGCTTAATTTCTTCGCATTAAGACACTGTAACGGGTGTGCATGGTTCAACGATTTTAGTCTACTTTTCGTTCTGTGTAATTTTTACCATTTGATCTATTTTATTTTTACGATGTTGAGAGTCGATGTCGTTGTGGCATTGGTACTACTTGGCACGGTTTTACGAACGTTTTTAACTTATTAAATTTTTTACTAATATTTTCTTTCGGTTTACCCCTATTCTTCCTTTGCTTAAAAACTACTTTTTGTGTGCATATTTTATGTACCGGTATGTATAAATATGATTTGTTCTATATTCTGACGTAAACTTTTTTATAGACGAGTCAGGTAAAATATAATACGCTTTTGTTTAAAGAAACCATTTTTACGTGCATATTTTTACGTACGTTTTGGTATAAATTCAAGATGTTCTACGTTTTGACCGTTTTGAGGTAAACTTTTTTGGGAAATGATTTAGGTCAAATATAATATGTTTTCGTGTTTATTTTATGTATGTTTCGTAAAGTTTGTTTCGAACCGAGTGGAGTCAAATTATGGTTTTTTTTCTCCCTTTTTTTCGAAAGCTATAATTAATCCCTTTCGATTACATGTGCATATTTTCCTTCATACCTGTTACGTTTTCTGTGTATGAGTTGGGTCACATATAATACGTTATGATTGTTCGATATGAATTCCATTTACTTTACGTTTGATCCAATCACAATGCTTATACAGGTTACACTAAGTTCAACTGGATACGTCGAAATATGTGTTTTCATATGGTTAATGCATCATATAACGTTTGGACTAATCCATTCAATATTTACGATGTACCCGCGCCGCAACGCGGGCGGGTCTTAACCCTAGTTATCCTTATATTAAAAAATTATCCTTATATTAAAAAACCAACTAAATGAACGGTAATAAATAATAAAAAGAGAAATGAATGAAGAATAATAAAAATAGAAATTAATGAATAGTATCGGGTATCGGTACCGGTATCAAATTTATCAATCTGAGTGTATTTTTGGTATCCGTTCGGCACCGGTATTCATCGGGCTATACCCTCAAATACCGGTGCCGTACCAGTACCGACCGTATCAAGCCGTACTGTACCAGGTATATTCGGTACCGGAACCCACTTTTGGGGATTTCGGTAACGGTATTTTCGATACCGGTTGGTACCGAGCTCATCAAATCCTGTAGCAACGTAGCAATGCAAGTAATTGCACAGTTTAGATTACTTTTCATACACACAGTAAGTAAACTGTGTTTCGTTTGAATGAGGTTTTATATACACAACAAATTATTTTGCTTTATTTTTTTGTCTTTTTACGTAATGAATGAATTGTAGCTTGCAAAATAAACTTGGATATTTAGAGTATTGATGAGCAAATCGTATCAAATCCTGTAATCAAACCGGTATCGTATCGGTACCAAATTTACTATACCAAATCATTTTCGGTACCAATTTGGTACCCACCTTTTGGCATTTTCAGAATCGTTACTTTCGGTTCGACACCGGTCTAGCACCATATCTATATTTATTAATTTTTACCTTCAAATACCATACCGTATTGTACCGAGCATTTTCGGTGCCGGTACCTAATTTCGATGATTTTCCGGATCGGTACTTTCGGCGCCGTTACCGGTACCGAGCTCATCCATATTTTAACGTGTTAGCACCGTAATAACTGAACTGAAAACAACCGAATTTCCAATGTGTAGCACGTGTGGGTCCTATTATTATTATTATTATTATTATATATTAGGTTATTTAAAATCGTTTTTTTTACGGATTGACTATCCTTTTCACGACATTTTTATTTATGTTTTGATATTCGGTATCTGCTTGCCGTTACTGACACGCGTTTTGCAGTCATTGGCTCCCCGCCGCAACGCGCGGGCTGAAATTTAACTAGTTTGTTATATATAATAATTTGTTTCCGTGCGAAAAATCAAACTTAAATTTGTTTTTTTTCATCTATTACGCTTTGTTTGTATGCTATTTAACTTTTTAAAAGCCCTTATTTTTTTTTCTTTTTTTAAAAAGTTAACTTTTAAAAGTTGTTTATGATTTTATGAATAGAATATAAAATGATATATTTAATCTAATTTAAAATGTTATTATAAGAATATGATCTAATTTTGATGTTATCTTTTCTCCCCCTTTAATCATACACTTGGATGATTTAGTGATTTTCTTCTTGTCACACCTCACATTCACAAGGCTAACCTTTTTTCACGCAATATGCATAATCAGAGATAGTTAGCTCATTGTGTGCCACCAAATTTTTAAAAACTTTAGGACGAGGACTTTTAATTAAGCTAAAATGCTTGAGCAAGATTCTGCTTGATTATCGGTTTTCTTGCATTATGTTTGCACTACTAGGCTTATGCGAAATCTCCAAACCGCTGCCGTTCAAACCACATTGGCACATTGTATGTCATGAGAACTGAACTACTGAATAACAATATTTCTGGTTAAATGAGTCGTCTTTTCATTAATAACCTGAATTAGTGACTATAATTACGTGCAACGGGTTACTGGGTTGTAGAGGTGCACAAAAAACCCGAACCCGAAGGAAAAAACCCGGACCCGGGTATTTTAAAACCGGGTTTTTATACCCGAACAGGTTTTTGAAAAACCCGTACCCGGGTTTATACCCATACCTATGTTTACATAATACCCGCATCAGGTTTTCAAAAAACCCGGCCCGGGTTTCCACTGGGTATTACTGTTGAAATGCATGTTGTGTTCACAGCTGTTTTTTTTTACCATTATGTAACGGCTTTATAGTCGTTTGGGGCTATTTAGAGCCCTTTTTGGGCTGATTTTAGGTTCATGATTGGGTATAAATATGGGTTTGATATTTGGGTTAAGTCGAGATGAAGAATAAACGAAGACGATTAAATTATTCGAAGCTATCTATGTTCATCATCTTATTTGACGCTACCTATGTTTGTTATTTCTGTGACATGTGTGTGTGTTTAAATCTATGTTTTATGTTTCTATTTAACTTTCTATGTTTTATGCCCAAAAAAATGAATATAAAAACCCGATCTATACCCGAACCCTGATATAGGGTATTCTAATATCCGGGCATAGAAACCCGAACCCTAACCCGGGTACACATGGTACGGAATTTCTGGCCAATACTCGGACCTGAACCCGATCCGGGTATTAGCACTACCAAAAAATTTAAAACCCGGACACAGATAATCCTCTGGGTCAACTTTTTTAAGTTGTTACCCAGTCCATGAAATCCTTTTGGCTCTAAAAAGGCCCAAACATGTCACAATGCCCAACTGTTTCATTCTTCTTCTACCCTTTCAATTCTACTTTCACTTTCTACTTTTTCTTGTTTGTTTGGTTGGTTGGTATGCTATCTTAATTACTTCTTTGCGTTTCTTAAAGTTAGTGCAACTGTAAACCCTAATTTTTATTCCTGATTGGTTCCTAAATTTTCTTGTAGTTAAGAAATTGTGGAATTGTATATGTATACCCTAATTTCTGATCTGTATTTCATATGCCCTAATAGCCTAACTTAGAGAGAATCAAATGTTATTAGTCATATAAGAAGAACTTAAAGCTATAAGTTTGATAGAACCAAGTGAATAGGGTACTTGAATGTTGAAAAGTGTATGCATAAATGCCTTGGCTTTATATATGTTTTAATGTACAAAGCCTCACCTACACGGCTACGCCTTATGCCCGATTTTTGCCTGAAAATCGCGCCTCACACTCGCCTTATGTAGCCTGAAGTGACAGCCCCTACGCCTGAGGTCGCCTTGCACCTAGGCATGCTTTTTAAAACCAAGATGAATACTTTTGCGTTTTTTAGGTTCTAATTGGCTTTGGTTATGTTATAGTTGTTTTACGAGGAGGAGCGCTATGAAAACAATCTCTACTCACCATTTTCAAGGGATTGTATCTTTACTCTTTCTTTCAATGCTTAACTTAGTTGATTTAGTAAATGATGCTTTTTTGAAGTTTTGTGTAATTTGTTTGGTAGTGAACGATGCTCTTATGAGTGTCACCATTGAAGATGCAATTGAGCGTTGTCGTCTAAGTGTAGGATGTAATTCATTACATTATTATATGTAACAAAGTTCACCTTTCTAAAGTGATAATAAACCGTTTCAGCAATTTATGTAATTGTATTTTGAAGAAACTTTGCCTCCGTAGGTGGCTATTTCAATCGCCTCACTTAGTTTTATCTATTCAACTCAGGTACTCGGTTTCTAGCGATGAAGATACTGAAAGAAAATGCGAGTAGTTGACTTTCTACGTTCTAGAGGGGCTGCAAACGATCCCACACGGGTTCTTGCTCCACTAGCACCTTCAGAGTTCAAGGTTTACGACTACCTGGTGAGCACACCTGCTTGCAGTCAAACAAGGGAGAGCATTGCTGAGTTTGCGACCAAATGTAAACCTTACAAAGTCTGAAATCACCAACATTAGGCCATCTTCTTTTGTGGAAATTGACCCGCTAATTGAAAATCTTGAATCACGACTAGGAGAAAGCGTAGAAGAAGTGGTAGTACAACTGTTTTCGCCTCCGGAAAATCAAAGTAATCTGATGAATGAAAGCAAGGAGCTAGAGGAGGACATAATGTAGTAGTAGCATTTGTTTGGTTTTTTATGTGATTTGGTTGTGCAACAAGATGCAGTTTTTTTTATTATTATTATGAAATCTGTCTTTATTTTTAAGTGGTCTAATCTAATTCTAATTTCAGTAGAGCCTTGTCACAAACCTTGAACTCAGTTAAATGTAGCATACAATAGTCAAGCATATATAAAAGGCTCCTTCATGAAATAAAGTATGTGCAACACCCTTCTTGTTAACGGGTCCAGTTCTCGATCTGGATATAATCCTATGTGGTCAACGGGAAGCTGTAATTTATTACAACTTCAACATCTGGAATGTCCAGCCGTCAAGCAGCTACATCTGTTGCTATCAGCACAAACACCACAATTTCAATAATGATTTTTAAAAGCTAACTTTTTACAAAATCATTGATGTAAGTTCAGTATCTGACTAGTACTAGGCATACCTGAACCACCCGGGTTTTAGAATAAACCCGATTTGTGCACCTCTACTTAGAGGTGCACAAAATAACCGGTTAATTAACCGTAACCAGTTAAAGTCAAAAAGTCAAATTAACCGGTATAACTGGTTAACCGAACCGGTTATTAAAATTAACCGGTTTGTGCACCTCTACCTCTACTGGGTTGTGGATATGCCCATTGGTTTTCTGATAACTGATGGGTTGGGCTCAGACTAGTGGGCCGGTATCGGTTTTTTTTGTTGTTTATAATTATTATATTTACAAAATCAATAAAATTAATTCATTTTAAATCCCCTTGTTTTCTTTCAGATGATTTGCCGCCTTCCCCAAAAAACTCAGATCTCTCTCTCAATTTCTGTTCTTCTCCAACAAATTCCGGCGCCATTAACACCCACACTTTTCTTCACTGCAATCGGAAATTGTTACGAATCTTCAAAGGTATTATTTTCGCCCAATTTCACTTATTCTAGGGTTAGGGTTCTGATTCGTCATTTAATTTAATATTAAAGTTTGTAAATTGATTGATTTGCTTTAGATTAACTGATTACAGAACAAAATGTCGTTCCGTTTTAGTTCATATCGTATTCTAGGGTTTTGGTAGTTGTATTGTTATGCATCTGCTACAAATTCAATTAATTAGCATGTGTAATTGAGTAACTAGGGCTTAAGATGTTGATTTTCAGTGAGTTGTGGTGGCAAACAGTTGGTTCTTGCTTCATTCATGGCGAAATATTACGATATCGATGACATCTTAGCAGATGAAGAGGTTGAATTTTTTTCTTCTTTTCAATTCTGCATTCACATAATCACATTACTTGATATAAAAAGTTCATACGTCTAAAATGGTGACCTTATTTCGATAGCTTGTTCCAGCGGTGTTCCTCGAAGCAGTAAACGGAGTTGGTTTACTTCAATCCAATGAAACAAACAGGGTAAGTAAGTTTTAATACTAAATTAATAATAATCATCAATTCCGTATGTTGATAACGATAACTGTTTCTAATGCGAATATCGTTGTTGTTACAACAGATAGAACCTAGGTCAAAGGTAGAATTACCGTTCTGGCTCGCTAGTGAACTGCACCTGAGACAGGCAGCATCCGTCAACGTTCCTCCATGTTATAATAAGAAGTAATACGACCGAATATTTCCGCTCAATTGGGTTTCATGATTTATGCATTTGGCTGATATTATTATAGTCATTCTTATTGCTATCGTGTATATCGTGTTTCTATGCCAGAACTCGAGAAGAAATTGGGGCTGATGGTGCACACGTGGACTTAAGATCTCGATGCTCGTATTTTTATCAGTTAGGATGCAAGATAGTGCAACTGTGAGTGTTTTTTTATATGGATTTTGTATTTTTATTGCTGCAAGTTTCCGCTTTTTTAATTGTGTTTGTTGCTTAACGGTTCAGGATCGGTGACAAAACTATTGGATCTTTACTCTTGGTTGCTTTCCAGATAAGGTATAAGGAAGTTTTGAACAAGGCGCATACATCAGCATCGATACTGGGCCCGAAGTTTTTATCGCTATTAACGAAAGAAGAAACAAAATGTGAGATTTGAATACCCATTTTATTTGCTTCTTATTTCTAAACATTTTGAATATAAGAATATAAATAACTTGAAATGTTGTATATTTCTTGATTTTGAAGTGTATGATGCTGCTAAGTCATCAACTGCAGCATTTAAGAGCTGGCGTATGGGTGGACCGAGGTTTCAAAAGGCTTCTGTTCTTGGTAGAAAGAGGAAACCGATTGGGGAGTAATGTTCATTAGGTGAACCAAGTGCTGCTAATTAGCCGTTAGCCACTGCTCGTGTGGCTCACATGCTTATGGTTGGGTTTAATATTGTTGTAAATCCGAGGAGTTTGATGTGTCGTTCACAGTTCTTGTCGGTTGAGACGATCTGACACGGTGTTGTGTCTGTTTATTTGGACTTTGGTATTAACTGTTGAAGTTTTGTTTCTATCAAATGTGTTAATGACATGCTATTGGTAAATTTGACATTGTTAGTCACACAGCTTACAGATACAATCTTTATAGGAAATGTATTGATTCGCACATGATACAGTATGAAGCCCAATCCACTATTAGGTGCTGTTTGTTTTTGCAGACAAAAACTGTGCAGTCTGATTTCAGCTGATTTTATGTCTGCAACTGAAGATGTGGTCTGAAGGTCTGCAAGTTGAAAATATAATACTGTTTGTTTTATAAACATACTGTTTGTTTTATAAACTGGATAAAATATAATACTATTTGTTTTATAACATAAAAAAACCATAATACAACCACCACCTCCACAATAATTCTATCAATCACAATTATACCCCACCACACTGCCACTCTCTCTCTCTAAAACTTGGCCGGACTCCGGCCGGTGATGTTATTGATGATGATGAAGATAGTCATGGTGGCGGCACACGGTGGCGAACGTCGGTGGCTAGAGAAAGAGAACAGGAGAGCGAGAGAGAACAGGAGAGCTAGAGAGAACGAAGAAGGAAGAAGGGGGTGGCGCCGCCGCTGCGGCGGCGGTGATGGAGCCGGTGACGACCGGTGACCAGTTTCAAGCGACGGAGGGGACAAAATCAAACATCGGCAGCCGCATTTCACTCCGGTAAGCACCTGGGTCATCCCACTTTCAAATCGCAAGTCCTTCCTACTTTTAAAAGCTTCTTTTTTTTTTTCCGATTCGTGTCAGTTTTAGGGGCATCGGGGTCGATGACAAGCTTCGGAATGAAGACACGACGTGAAGGCACTCAAATGATGAAGATGATCGAGTGGCCGCTGACCATCATCAACACCACAAGGATCTCACTTCATAAAGATCAAGACTTTCACGAGCATAACTCAAGGGGGAGCTTATGTTAAGGGGGAGTTTGTCAACACACTTCCTACATGAAACGGGGAGTTTGTTGGTACACTTTCTGCTTTCAAGACGTGAAGACTTTAAAGATCCTCCGACATTGAAGACTTTAAAAGAAGTCAAAGACTTGAAGACACGAGAACTTACAAGAATGAAGATCGAGACAAAGCTACAGCCAGACAAAGCTACAGCCAAGGGGGAGTTTGTTGGTGCACTTTTGTCTGTACCTTGTCTGTATTCGGTCACGATGTAAAACGATGTCTTTGATGTAAGTTTGACCAAGTCAACCATCCTCCGGTTTGACTTGGCAAAACAGTTAGAAATGTTTGTAATGTGGCTGAGTCGAAGGATGTGTCATCGAAGGATTGCTTATATCCTTCGATGATGAGCTCGAAAGATAGCCTTCGATGGATGGACCACGAAAGATCACATCTTTCGAGGTACATCCGGATCCTTCGAGCTGTTTCTGGTCGATAGATGATCCTTCGATCATCCTATCTGATCCTTCGACCAGACCTGCTGTTTTGGGTATAAATACCCGTGTGTTGTGTTCATTTGAAAAAGGCTAGACAGATAGAGAGAACAAGGGAGAACACTTAGAGCAGAAAAACACACACACACACTGAGAGAGTTTACAGGACTGATTTGTAAACCTTGTGCTTGTAACTGGACCTTTCATACGTTTAATACAAGTGGTGTTAATCGTTGAGTCTTGTGTGTTTATCATTTGCGTGTTCTATCTCGGTTTGCTATCTCGGTTGGATTCCGCACAACCGGGTTGGTTTGTACACAAGGATTAGGCGACTAGATCCTCCCCTAGCCGGACCTACAAGTGGTATCAGAGCCTTGGCTCTTCTCCTTGTTAAAACCGAGTGTTTTCGGGTGTTTGAAGTTTATATTTTTCTGGAAAAACTTGTTAAAATCGGGTTTAAGCTTGTATGTTTGCTTGGTGTTTTGTTGAAAACCTTGTTGTTCATCATGTTCTCATGTTAGTTTTTGGTTTTCATTAAACATTTTAGCAAAGTCTTGTGTTCGGAAGTTTAAATTTCACCGAAAATTTATAAGTGTTCTTGCTATCTTCATAGTGTTCATCATAATATTACACATTTGATCTTAAAAATTTTAAATTTCAAAGTGTTTGTGTGTTGGAAGTTGTATTTTGATTAAAATATTGGACATTACCTGTTTGGTGAAAACCTGCATGTTCAGACCTGGAAGATATGGTCTGAACATACTTTCTGCCGAAAGTTCTCACCAACCCATCAACTTTTTGCCAACCTGTCACATTTGTCAACCGTGTCAGTAAGATCGAAGGATATTCTTCGAAGTCGAAAGATCATCTTTCGACCAAAGGAGGTTCGACAGATAGTTATCCTTCGAGCATCCTTCGAAGTGTGAGACTTATCTTTCGTTCCAAGGAATATTCTCGAAACATACATCTTTCGGTCTACTGCTCATTTTCGAAAGACTAGGATCCTTCGACTGGGGAGTCTTTCGAAGTCATCTTTCGTGTTCATCTTTCGGTCTACAGTACGTTTTCGAAGGATAAGGATCCTTCGTGTAGAGAATCTTTCGAAATCATTGTTCGAAAGTTCAACAGTGATCTTTCGAACCCTGTTGATCCTTCGAACAGGTGTTGATCTTTCGATCATTAGTCTGTTTGTGTTTAACAGTTTGTGTTTTTCAAGTCTTTCGACAGGTATCCCTCGGCTGGTATTATTCTTCTTGATCAAAAATGAATTCGATGTGGGGTGTTCCGGTAAATGCAGAGATGTATTTTGGTACTCCAGCTCCGGATTCGGGTTCGCAAGCTAATGCTACATCTACCGGTCAATGGGCATTTGTATCAAATCAAGCTCCAAGTGTTCAAAGCATTTTGCTAAGCGAAAGTGAAACAGGAAGTTTGAATAGGCCTCCAAAGTTGATGCACTTAAGTGAATATCCGGGATGGTTTGGTAGATTTCATACATACGTTCTTGGTCAAAATACAGAATTGTGGTTGCGGTTCATTACCGATTTCGATCAAACAATAGAGGTTGCCGCATCATCTGCTGCCACGTTTGCAGATCTTACGGAAGATCAGAAGAAGGTCTATGATCTGGAAAAGAAGGCATACGCCATTCTCACTCAGGCTTTAAGTAAAGATATATATCATCAATTTGTCAGTTACAAGACGACAAAGAGGTTGTGGGACGCATTGAAGACAAGGGGCGTAGGAAATGAAGCGACACGTCAATTGAGAAAAGAACTGCTGAAGAAAGAGTTTGATGGTTTTATTTGTATGCAGAATGAATCTCTAGGAGATTTGACAAGTCGATTTACTCATTTGCTAACTGAATTGGCAAATACTAGGGTGGTAACGACTTCAGCAGAGATAGTGAAGAAGTTTGCAGATGCACTGCCACCTCAATGGAATAATTTCTTAGAAATCATGAGGTACAATGGCACTTTGGATACAACAAGCTTCAGTGATTTTGCTCAACTCCTGGAAAACAAGAATCAGGAAGAAACTCTCAAGGCAAAAAGAGTTCCAGTAACACAAAATCCTGAGATTTATTATGGAACTTCTAACACTTCTACAAAACCATCTTCACACGCTCCAATTCAAACAGCATTTGTGTCTAGCACGAGCTTGTATGGCACTCCTCCTCCAACAACAGACATGTTTGGAAATCCGCTTAATCCAACTCCTCAACCAGCACCACAACAGCAACAGCAAATCAGAGCAACTGATATGTTCGGGAATTCACTTCATCCTCCACAGCAAGCATGTTATGGAAGTACATCATCTGCTAGTCAGCAATCTAAGCCAAATACAGTACGGCTCGACACTTCAAGCTTTTCTAAAGTTAGTGTGGAAGTAGCAAAGGAACACATGGAGCTGCTAAACACTTTGGTGAGCGCATACTGTGGATTAGTGGAAGGTCAGATTGGCAACATTAATCTGACACAAGAAGACTATCAGCAGATAGATAAAGAGGAGATGGAGATGATGGACATCAAGTGGGCCTTTGCCAGTGCTGTTAGGCGAGCAAAAGATTTTATGGAAAGAACAGGCCGAACCAGCTTGGAAAGCAAGAAAGACACCAAGTATGGGTTCGACAAGCAAGCTGTAAAGTGCTTCAATTGTGGTGAACGTGGTCATTTTAAAAGGGAATGTACAAGGCCATCTCAGCATGGAAACCAGAATCCCTTCAGAAATCAAGGCAACCAGCAGAACCAGAATAGGAACAATGTTCGCACATTGGTGCCTGTCAACAACCAGACTCAAGCAGGACCATCAAATGCCAACCAGGCACTTGTGGTTCAAGTAGATGAAGGTTGTGATTGGTCTATTCAGTTGGGAAACGATGCTCCAGATGGAACAGCTTGTTTTGCTGAAGTTGTCAAGGATCTTAAACACGCCAGTGGTGGAGAATCTTCCACCAATGGTAGTGAATCTTCTGAAGATGAAGACAGCTCCGGTTACAGTGGAAGTTCAGATGAAGATTCCTCCGCTTCAGGCGATGATCATGTGGATGACACATCAAGTGCGTCAGTCGATGCAAATATTGATGAGCTATTGGAGGAAGCTGCAGCAGGAATTCAAAGAAGATCTATTTTGGTGGATCAAGCTGCTTATTCTTCGTCTTCTCTCCATTCAGCCTTTATGGCTAATGTCGACAGTTCATCAAGTCAGGTATGTGTCGATGAACCCACTTCTGTTAGCTGTGATAATTGTGATAGTTTGAATGTTAGATGTGCTGATTTGGAAGCAAACATGTCTGAATTGCAAGGCAAACACGATGCTTTACAAGCTAGTTTGTTTGAATTGCAAGACAAACATGTTTTAGTGAATGATAAGTGGTGTGAATTGCAAAGCAAGCACGAGGCTTTGCAAGAAAAATATGATGTGACATTTATTCACAATCAGAAATTGACAGTTGATCTTTCAAAGTGCACTGAAGCCAATATGTTTTATGAAAACCATGAAAAGGAATATAAATCAATGATTGAAACATTGAAGAAAGATAAAACAGAGTTAACTAAAATGGTTTCCAGAAAACAAACGGACATTAATTTGTATATCACTCGTCTTGAGGTAATGCAAAAAGAAATGGCTTGTGTTAAAACAGAAAGTGAGGCGATCCGACTTAAGTTAGACAGTTATTTGAGCTCTAGCTATGTGTTGGATCACATCATTGACGTTCAGAAAGAGAAACGGGATGTCACATGCATAGGTTATAAGAAATGTCCACCACCCGTGAGAAACAATTTTGATGCATTGCCTGATGAGGAATATAGGACTCACTTTGAGCCATCTGTTCCTTTGGACGTTGAGGAATTTGCAGCAGGACTCGGATATAAGAAAGAAGTATCGTCAGATTCAGATGTGTCAGCAGATACTTTTGTAACTGCTGAACAGAATCAGGATTCTCCAGTTGTGATTGAGGATGCTGATTCTTCTGATGAT